>JAQGCW010000067.1:0-17752 GCA_034700065.1 Mesodorylaimus bastiani | reverse complement strand
TGCAATACCTAGCATTTGAGAAAATCCGTTTCAAAATTGACTCGACCTTGAGATGAATCCAAAATTCGAGATTCAGGCGCTCCATATCTGAGCTTACTGATGGTGTTCATGGACTTATTGTTAGTGTTGAAAGGAGATGGACAGAAGAAGGCCTTGACAAAGTCAGTGAGCGAAGGAGATTCATGGACAGAAAGTCATACTGATCAGTGCGGCGATGAAAATGGTTTCATTGGCCTCTCGTCATAAAATTGATAGGGCTGAAAGGTTTGAGCATCGATCGCATATTGAGGTCAATGAATCAGATTGCTTCTTCTTGGGGTTTCTCTTCCATGTCGAGGGGATACTGTCCTTCCTGATCAAAGATCACGATCTTATGATTTCGAGGATTATTCTGTCAGGTACACTCACAGCTGGTTTTTCTGCTCGATGATCAGCTCATCCAAATGGTTGTTTGGGATCAGTTTCACTTCTCGAGTCGAGCCACGAATCCTCTTGAATTTCGAGTGCTTTTTCCTCTCAATTAGGTCCTGTTTACGGTTGCCCATGCCATGGCGTCATCTAGTTTTTCTTCCTTTCGACTTTTTTTTAAATCAACTAACTTATTCGAGAATCCGAGGAAATCCATCGTGTTCATCGATTTTTCTGTGCGTTGCCTTCCATTTCAAAATCATCCAAACCTCCTTTTGGCCTTTCTCGGAAGGCTTTCTTTCTCGGGCTTCTTTTTGAAAACCCTCCCTCGATCTTGTATCGTTCTTTGAAACCTTGGCTCCGGGCGATATCCTTATCAGTCACTTCGTATCTCCGAGGAAGGACGGGCGGACGGGCGCTGGGAAAATGAGACACGCTATCGTTCTTTCTAATCAACAAGCTTACAGAAAACCCGGGGACGAACGATGATAAAGAACTCCCTTAAAAGAGCGAACGGACGGTGTTGAGTCACTCCACATCGTCGTCGTTATATTGGAAAGCGCGTAATTGGCATGGGCATCATATAGAAAGAGGATGAATCACTAGAAATTTCCGTCCCAGTGTTGTTAGTCAGTCGAGGATGGCGGTTTATGGACTTGTGCCGAGTCCGATCGGGCTTTTGGGTTTGTTCGGGTCGTGTCTTTGGAGATTCTTGTGGTGTGTTTCGGAGGCAGGATTCTTATCTGTGGACGGCTGTTAGTTTCCCCGAAGTTCCCTGTCCTTGTTTGCCAAGATCGGTCGACGTTAGATAAGGTTCGCTTTGCGATCGCAATCGAGTGAAGCGAAAATCGTACTCTGAACTTGAAACGGGATCTTTCGATACTGGCAATAACTCGAAGGCGTTTTCTCGTTTCCGGATTGGAAAGTCGCTCTTCTTGTGTCGCTCCTCGATGGTCTCGATATCGCGCGCGAATTTTCTTTCCTTTCTCCCCCACGCACCAAGTTGGCAGGCAGGCGAAGCTCTCCTCGGTGACTTTCTTTGTTGGCTGGCTTGCCCGGGGAAAATGGGTTTGATTTTTCGAAATGGTCCAGACAGGGCTTGGTTTTGTACACGCCAGGATTGCCTTGCCTCTTTTCAGTATGATTGATGAGAAGGGAGGCGATGCGAATGCGTGGGCCCTCCGGACGTGTGCTGCTGCGGGGAGAAAGGGGGGATGAAAGCTGGCATTGGGCTGGCTTGACGACAAGGACGAGTAGAAGGACTGTCGAAACGAGACATTTGCGTGCGGCGCGCAACGATGAAATTTGTGAAAAACCAGTCATTTCTCTCTTAGGAGGGGAAGAGAGGGGAGGAGGCTTCCTTAGATCAAGCATAGCTCCGAGGGCCCAGCGGGAGGGCGAATGAGGACTGGGTCGGTGCAGCCCGGATGAGCGGGCGGGAAGCCGAGCGAGAAAGAGGGCGGCATCATTGGCCTGGCGGCAGCAGCACACAATCGTCGGCTCTCCTTCCTCTCCGAACACGTGCTGAGAACGAGATTTGTTATTTGGTTATTTGGAGAGACGAGGCAAAAAGAAACGATGCTTTCGCCTCTCCTTTTCCATTCCTCCTCCTCCACCTCTTTTGGCTTTGTGTCCTCTTCCCTCGGTCCGACCGGCCATAAATGGCGATGGTGTGCAGTCGCTGGGTTTTGATGCCATTCGGGGCGAATGGATGGAAAAAGCGAGAGATCCAACCTCCTGCGATGAGATGAATAGCCATGTTTGAATTTTGAAAGAGTATGATGCTTTTGAAATGGCTCGCTCGATTGCGAACTCGTCCACGTTGAATTCGACGAAGTTTTTGGGTCGTGATCAAGTAGCAGGATAGAGCTGGTTGGTCCTTGTAAAGTTTGGGCGGGTGACTTTGAAGGTGCCGGCGAGCGGCTTAAGTTTATGTTTGAAAACTGGCGAAACTGGTTTGGGACCTATCGTGCTGCTCATGGGATATCGAGATGGAGAAGTTTTTAGGAGAGAGGGAGGACAGGAAGTTCAGAAGTTGCTTGATGGGTATCGATATCGAAGAGGAGGATGATTTTAATCGAATTGGGCTGTTGATCCTTGACTTTTACCTATCAATCAGAAAGTCACACGGTATTTTGTCAGTTAATACCGTTTTCATCGACTTTCCTTTGTAACTTTTGCATTTCCTAGCAATCCGCCGAATTTTTGGTTTTCCCATCTATTTATTTGAATCTCCCGCCATTTTATTTCTAACTAGCTTTTCTTTCCTTATTTTCAGGTTTGCTATCGAATTCACCAATTCAATTGTTGGACGACGATCCGATTACGTCCTTGGCGTATTTGCAAAGGTCCGGAGCGTCGAGCAATGGATCCGAGAGGTCAGTGTCCGATTAGTCCTTATGTATATTTGCTTTTTTTCTTTCTCTCTCAAAGGAGAGGACTGGATCCAGTGCGTGCAGCTTTTCGGGAGGATGGGAGTGGATTAGATGCTAGGGAACCCGATGGACTTTCGGGCGTCGTCTTTGGGAACCAGTCAGTATATTGAGTATTGAGGACGATTTCGGGCGGGCTAGTCACGAGGAGGCTAGTTTAAACGGGGTCATCCGATGAATACTTTGATCGGACCAGAGGGCGGGTCGTAAGAGTAAAAGCCGAGTCCGGATCCACCTGGCGAGGGGATCCGGTGAGGGC
Organism: Mesodorylaimus bastiani; assembly: GCA_034700065.1. Lineage (NCBI taxonomy): Eukaryota > Metazoa > Nematoda > Enoplea > Dorylaimida > Dorylaimidae > Mesodorylaimus > Mesodorylaimus bastiani. Next base: position 14,653 of record JAQGCW010000067.1, on the reverse strand, counting down.
GGGGCTCGGTCACTCGGTGCTTAATCCAATTTGCTATTCGATAGACCGTGCGGCGTGTGGTATTGGTGGTGCGCCCTTAGCTCGGAACGTATCGATTGTATGCCGATGGTTGGTGAGGATGGGAAGAGGGGTCCTCTCAATTACGATGCTCAGTTTCGCCCGCCCGCGGTCGGTCGGTCGGGAGAAGGAGAGGGAGTAAGCGCGGCGGCCAAATGGTGGTCGAAATGACTGTCATTTTCCCGTCGGCGAGTTTTCCAAGCGAGGATTCCAACGACGAGAGAGAGCGCGCTTTTAGACAATTTCTCTTTTTCGGGTTGGTATCGAAGGCGGGCGCTTTTCGAGGGGAAGAAGCCGAGGGAGAGTGGTGTGCGGGGGACGGAGGGAGGGCTGGTCACGTAAGCCCCAGAAGGAAAGAGCATGAGGGGGCCAGAGGAGGATAAGTTTAATGGGTAAAGAGGGAGAATAAAAAGGGCAAGATTTACTTTTATGTTAGTCTTTTTTGACTGCTTTACGCCCGAATGGACTGGTTCGCGTGATGGGGTTGGAGGGAGGAAGAGGGAGAAGGGTGGACTCTAAGGGTGGATGACGGCTGATGGCATAAAAGGGAACATGGTTACTCGGAATTTAGAGCTTTGCTTTTCCTTGTTGAGGAGGGGAAAAATCAAAATCTGGTGGTCTTTGGTGGATCGAGGTCAAGGCTATAGGTCAGGAATTTTGAGCTTACCGCATGTACACTTTGTAAAATTTCGGAGTAGCTAGACAGATTTGTGAGATTAGTTTAGAGGAGGAGATGCCGAGATAATTTTCAACTTGGTTTATTAGAAAAATAACGTTTTCCATTTTTCAGACAAAACGCGGTGCGCAATATTGTCAAGACGCTTCAAAATGTGGAACACGACGAGGCCGCGGTTCAAGTGGTTTTTAATTTGGTCTCGAAAACATTCGCCACAGATGGAGGTAAGGGCTTTTTGCGGGGATTTTGCTTTCGGACTCGAAGGGATTAGGTTTTGGCCTTTTGAAATCCTGATATTATCGGAGGACCCTTCGGAGAACTGGGAGGTCTTTAGATTTTCTGAAAGGGGAGCTTGCTTGTCTCGATTTTGGGTCCAAAAGGGTCATTTTGGGTCCTGTCTGAAATGTAACTCATCTTTCTCTATTTCACTTTACAGACGCCGTGGTTCGGGGCGAACTATTGGAACAATTGCCCATGATTTGTATGCATTGCTCGCAAACGCCCGAATTGCACCAATACATGAAAGAAGTCCTGTTGCCGTTGTTGGTCAAATTCTTGAACGATCCGAGCACGCAAGTAAGTTGATTTTCTTGTTTGTTGACTGCTTCAATCCAGGTTTTGGATTTCTCTTTTGAAGCTAATGAGAGCATGTTTTGTTCTTTCCAGGTGCGAAAAACGTGTCAGGCGGCCATTTTGATCCTGATCGAGCAAGGATTAATGATGTCAGGTAAGATTTTATTTCCTTTTTTTGGGATTGGCAATGAATCGGGAATCGACTGATTGTTTGATGAGATGCTCGAAGCGCGGGGGTTTTTATCAAATCATGGACCGTTGATTACTGTAGTTTTCGGGTCAAGGGGCTGACGAAAGGCAGAACGTTTTTTGATAGGAGGTCCCAAGGTACGTAGCTCGCAGATTTTCCCAGCGATTTTTTCTGCATCCAAATTGATAAATCTTTAGTCTTTTTCCCGCCGTCCGCCAGTCGGTACTCTCGTCTTTTCTTTTCTATAATCGAATTTTTGATCCGGTAGTAAGGAAATGTTTTGGCTTCCCATTTTTTGGAATGGCCGATAGTTGGATTTCGCTTTTGTAATTCAAATGCGACCGGGGCTCTTTCTGTTGTGCGACTGTATCGTCTCTGAGGCCAGATGGATGAATGCTCGACATGGTCTTAGGATGTCAGCGGGGCGGGAGGGGTTTAGCTGATTTGTAAGCAAAGAAACCCGGTCGTATCTTGAGTTTACCACGCCAGGATGGCGCCGCCTCGAAAGGTTCTCCTTCTGGCGCCAGTGGAATGGTCTTTGGTAGGTCGGTTTGACTTGCAGCTTGACTTTGGCAGCTTGAGTAGTGGATCGTCAGATTTATTTTGGCTTGTCATTCAGGTCTTATGTTCCCTTCGGTTTGCTTGCAGGCTTGCCCGATATGGCTGCCTTTTGGCTTTGACGCAGATCAGAGATGGAAAGTAGTACTACTCATTTTTATGCCTTCTTCCTTTTTCGGCGGCTTCCTTATTTCCCATATCGTTCTTCCTAATTTCGATCATCCTCCTCCTTTCTCATCACCACCCCTGTTCGGCTCGCCTTCGGACGTGTAAAATAGCATAGGATTTTACACCATCGGTTCTGTTTCGGCGAGTGTAGCGAGTTTTGAAAAAACCGGTTTTTTTATATCACCCTCCCTCCAGTCGAAATAATGTCCTTTGTTAAAAATTTTTCTGTTTCGGTCATATTCCTCGTCGGCCTTTAGAAGGGCGGCCTTGTTATGCGCACCTCTTTGTGCTTGGATGTTAGGACTGGGATGGGTGCGAGTGTAAACGAGAAGTTTATGCGAGCCAGAGGCCTGAAAACTGATGGGATTGATCGATGATTTGGGAGAAATCGATCAGTTTGCATATTTTACATTTTCGTTTCTCTTTCTCGTTTCAGAAGATATCGAAGGACTGATTTATCCCGAATTGGAGAAACTATCGGAATCGTGCTTCCCGGACGACGTGCGAATCGAAGCCGTTTGCGTAAGTACAAGTTTCTTTTTATTTTCTTATTTGAATTTCCCGCCAATGAGAAGAGGGAAATTGTGTTTGAAAATGCATGCACAATGAGTGGGAAATAGAGCGTTAGAGAGACTGTTGAGGGAATGATCACACGAGGAAGACTCCCTGGCGATTGGTCGGATGAAAGACATGGGTAGTGAGACGTTTTTATATGAAATTCGTATCACTATTCTGTTTTTCGCCCGAACATTTGCCTCCGTCGTCGACCAAGCCGAACAACAAGGGGGGACTTTGCGATTGGTCCGAAAGGCGCGGCCTTGACTGAAGAAGGGATGAACGGGATGTGTGACTGATGTCCTCGAATGGTTCCATGGCGGCCATTTGGCTCAGTGACAAAGGGACGGATGGATTCGGTGGCAGGTGGTTTGTTTGTTTGTTGCCTGTTGTGTTGTCCTCAACGGCAGCTGGCGATTGGGGATTTGGGGTGGGAGAGAGAGGGTGGGTGATGGAGAGGAGAGACCGAGATGAACGACGATCCTCCATATATGGCTTAATATTTTGTCATCAATGCCGGCCTGTCATAGATTGTATTCGGTTCTACTATCACAGCCAGCCTTGATGAGCAGAATATACGTCGGAAGCTTCGATGTGATGATCGGGAATTCGAGTGGAGAGATCTGTAATCGATTACCGATTGCCTAAATTCGGAGACGTCAAGGTGGAGGTGATCTGCTGCGAATGAAGTCAAATCACAGCCAGCTTTGATGTGCTCCGAGTTTAGCGGACGTTCAACGACGATGAAGTGAATTGGCTGGTTTTGTGTTTGACGCGAAATTCAAATTTACCGCCGGTTTTACTTTTAAAAAATCTGTTCTTTCCTCTTTCAGCTGCTATGCAAATTGGTGGCCCCGTTGGGACGCGAATCGACGATCAAATTATTCTTGAACAAATTCACCGAATTATGTCAGGATTCGTTGTTTCATATTCGAAAGGTATGTCCCGATTTCATTCAGTCGCAGTTTTGACCTTTGCCTGCATCAAAAGCTGATACTTGGATCTGTCTTTTTTTGCAGACGTGCGCTTCGCACATGGGCGAAATGAGTCGGGTACTTGGTCAAGAGGTGACGGAGAAATTATTGGTACCTCATCTGATTTCACTTAGTCAAGATAGCGTATGGGGCGTGCGCAAGACGTGCGCCGAATGTTTCACCGATATCTCCTTCAATTGCGCTATGCAAACGAGGCGGCATCATTTGGCACCCGTATTCATCGTATTATTGTCCGATAATTCCCGTTGGGTAAGTCGATTGGTTAGAGCGGTTACAGTACGTCAAGTATGGTTAGGATTTCATGCTAACATAAGCTAAGGAGTAACGCAAGAAGGGCAAACACAATACTAACATTGTAAGACGTAAACAATACTCTTTTTCTTCTTGTCCTTCAGGTGCAATGTTCGGCGTTCCAAGCGTTGGGTCAATTCATATCGACGTTCGCCGATTCCGATCGAACCGGTTTGAAATGGGTGGAAGGCGAATTGGTTTATAACGAGCCAAAAATGAGCGAGTAAGTAAATGCGTCTTGCTCTTACTGTTTTGAGAAACCACCTTAACCTAGGCTGCTGGGTCTGACCAGTTTATCGATCATTTTCAGATACATGCAGCAACATTCCGATTATGTGACATCGACCTTGATGGAATTGTCGAAGAAACAACAACAACAACAAAACGCTATTGGCGGCCATCACGGTGGCAAATCGGATGGATCAACAACGGCGTCCGCGGGATCGTTGTCGAGCGGCGGACGGCAAGGAGAAAACGAAAACGACGAGGACGATATGGAAATGAATTTGCAAAGTCTTCTCGACGATAATGCGCCCGACAATTACGGAACCACGTCGCCAGCCGCCGCCATCACTTCCAATATTGCTCAATTGGCCAAGCAACGTTTGAACGGCGATTTGGGACGATCGGAATCGACGGCCGCGAATCCGTCCGAATCGTGCATCGTCGACTTGTCCGGATCCGTATTACCACCAACGACGATGTCGAGCATTTTGGACGAAGGGAAGAAGGACGACGATGATGACGAGGAAACCGATTTCAGTGCGTTCAAGTATTGGAAACCCAGTTATTACACCATCTGCGATCCGGCGACGATCGGCGAAGTTGGCGGCGAGGAAGATTTGGCATCGCCCGGTGGTGGCGAGGATCCCGAGTATCGCAAGTTTATGGAACGTCACATGTTGGGCGTGGTGGCCGGTGGTTGGAATCGGGATGGCGAGAAGGACAACGAAGGATCGCCGAATAACGTAGAATCGGGATCGGAATCGAGTGGCGTATCGAACGGGAACGAAACGGGTGGCTCGATGGCAGTTGAAGAATCGAAGGGAGCAGCCGTCGTCAAGGAGGAGACGACGAGTCCGGATGCTGTCCCGGCCAGAGTACAAAGGCAACAATCGGGATCAACGGGTGAGTTCGTGCAGTTTTGGATCTTTCTATAAAAGTGTCAATAATGACAAGTACATTTCCATTTCAGGCGAGTACGTCTCGTTCGCTTCTCAAGGTCGTCACACGATGAGCTCAATCGACTCGCCCGAACCAATGCACCCACCGAAAGGATTCGAATATCAAGTAAGTTGGTTCTATATTGTCTTTTATTTCCAGGGTTCTAATGTTTCTCTTGTTTGTAATCTTTTCAGGACATAATTCCACAAGCGCTGTTGGATCAATTCTTGTCCATGGTCGAACCCTCGCGAGCTCAATCGATCGAGAGCGATATTTCGCGTCATTGCGCGTTCAATTTGCCAGCGGTGGCTTTCACGATCGGACGTCGACATTGGCCGTTGATCAAGCCGACGTATTTGGCATTGGCTAACGATATGCAGGTGAGAATTTTGCACGTGCTACATCGATTCCTTCGGATATACTTCTTTAATTAAAAATCTTAAAAGTGGTTTCAGTGGAAAGTACGCCGTACGCTGGCCTTCTCCATTCACGAATTGGCGGCCATCTTGGGACCAGAATTGACCGTACAAGATTTGCTGCCAGTATTTTCGGGCTTCCTACGCGATTTGGACGAAGTGCGCATCGGTATCTTGCGGCATTTGTACGATTTTTTGAAGGTAAGTTAATTTTACGACCGTTGGAATATATATGATTTGTGACTGATAGTATGAATATGCAGGTTAAAGGATGCATACGACTGCCGCTTTCTCCTTTTCAGCTATTGAACAAGGACGTCCGTCGAAGCCTATTGCCGAGTTTGGCCGATTTCCTACAAGCGGACAATTATCGAAGTTGGCGATTTCGACACTTGTTTGCCGAGTAAGTGTTTGAAAGTTTTTACTTTTTCTACCTTCAGGTTTTCATTTCGATCTCCTTTTTGAAAAAGTTAAACTGTTGCTTGACACATTTTCGTTTCACCTGTTCAGACAATTGATCCAATTGTGCGATCTGTTCGACATCGGGGACATCAACGATTACCTCAGCCCGATCGCCATGACGTTGGCGATCGATAAGATCGCCGAGATACGTCATGTGACGCATCGATTGGTGAATTTTTTGAAGTGTCAAACATCTGCTGAACAATTCGTAACGTTATGTTTTGCTTTCAGTTGGCCACGATCTTGCGTTGTTTCTACAAAGAGGAAGCGGGACGCAGCGAAATGTGCGATATCACGGATAGTTTCGTGCAAGATATCGTCAAAGGGTTCGCCAAATCTCAACGTTGGGTCCGTCGACAAACGTAAGTAGACGCCATTTTTTTGTGTTTTTTTCTGGGTGGTTCACTCGAGAACTGGAGCTAACTTTTCTCCTCAATTTTTTTCAGTTTCGTCTACGTATGTCGCGAAGTTGTTCGGACGTTCGCGATTCCGGAAACGAAATTCGCCACCTCGCTCCTTCCGCCGTTGGTCTCGTTGGCTCAGGATAACATTCCCAACGTACGGATCGTATTGGCCTCGTTATTCGCCGAAATGTATTACATATGCTCGGCGTATTTGACCGAACCCGAATTGGTGAAACGGGTGAGCGAAATTGTCAAATCGTTGGCCGCCGATCGCGATCGTGATGTTCGTTTGAACGCCAATTTCGGACTGGGCGATTCATCGACGCCATTATCGTCGGCGACCACGATCGAAGGCGGCATGCTCGGATTGACGATTATGGAACATCGATCGGCGGAAGGCGAAATCGATTTGGATGATGAGGACGATGAGGTGAGGTGAGCCGATTTTGAACTATTTCGATTGACTTTCATAAGAGATTGACGTAAGTTTTCTTTTCAGGATGCATCGATCGATTACTAGTATCAAGAACGCTAAATATTCCGGCCCGCTTTTTGTTGAAGATTTTTAAAACTAATTTTTAACAAGTTCTTTCGATTGACTAATTTGAGTTCCGTTCGAGGAATGTTTTCTTCTTCTTTTTTGCTCGTTTTCTGCATCAATCCGTTTTTTATGCTCGAGTTTCATTTTTCGCCTTCTTATTCATTTTTCCAGTGCGTTTCGTTTCTTTCCCATCGTGTCACTTTTTTGCTTTCCGATGGATGATAACCTATTTAAAAAGGGATAATATTTTTGTGTAATTAAAAGGCTTATTTCAATGAAATAAGAATTTCCCAAAAGAACTGTCAACGAGAGAAATATGATCACGTGAAATGAGAATATTGATTAAGCGATAAATCGAATGATCACGTGACAATAGTTCGATCGGCGCTTTGTAAGTGCTGGCAATAGCGGAATACGAAAGCGCGAGCGTTCTCGGATTGGTCTGAAAGGTAAATGAGGATGTTACTGACTCTGTTCCAACCTCGACGAATGTGTTATGCTGCGCGCTCGGCTCACTTATTCATTGTCGTACAATATTAGTCATTCTACCCTTTGGATCAGAACTTCTGCAGCATTTCAGATATGCACGGCATCATTTTGGTTTACCAGTGAGACAGTTCCAAAATTCAAAATTCGATCCAAAACGGCGGAGTGAAGAAAAAGCCGGATGCACATAAAGAAAAACGTACTCACCTTTTTGCAATAACTGATACAAAATATGCATAATGGCCAAAACTGGACATTCGTCTTCGCCATTACTGTCCTCTTTGATTCCGGCCAGAACCTAAAAGGAACAGAAATGTTCACTTCTTTGCTCCACTTCGTCGAATTTCGTCAAATTTCCAACGAAAACACGCGTAGTACTTACCCATTTGGTACTCTCATTCGCCTTGCTCGTCTCTCCCAGTAAATTATACACCACGCCGATATTGTGATATAAAGCCATATTCGCCGATTTCGCGCTCTTCGGATACCAATCGACGGGTGGCGTGGAGGAAGCCGAGAACTCCGTCACGCTCATATCGGCCAATTGAACCAACGGGAGATGAGTCGCGGCTTCTTCCGGACGATTCATGCGTACCAACGATTCGGCGGCGTAGAAGTTGGCTAATAATCTGAAATGAAACATGTGATTTGGTTCAGTCAGTTCAGCAGCTTTATCAGGTGCCACATAGCGCAGTTTAGTAGGTTTGGCTTAAGTCAATCATGAACATAACCAACTTACTTATGCACTGGCGATACGTGTTCCATCGATAATAGAGATTTGGCAGATTCCAACGACGATTGATACTCGCCGATGCATAAGCAAATGTAACCCGAGACGCATAATATCGAGCATCTGTAACGGAAAGCAAAAATTAGCTCTGACCCTTAACCAGAACAGAACCTCTTGAACACAGCAAACAAGAACACTTACTTCAAACGATACATTTCCTTGACTCCGAGCGGACTGTGCGGCGAGCATGGCCACAAGAGAATTATCTCTCGTTCGGAAGACGACGATGATCCGGTGGGTGACTCGGTGATAACTCGGAGTTGCTCGCCAGTCACATTGGGCACCAACCATTGGGCATTCTTCAGACATAAATAGGCGAATTCGAAGCTCAACGATGGGACGGCTCCTTCCTCGGATGGCCTGAAAAGAAACGATGTCTCAATTTAGACAGCTGGTCTGTCTGGATAAAGCAGTGATTAAAGCGTTCATACAAGATAACACGAAACATCGAAATCTGCACTGACCCTCGCTTCCTGTTGGACATATTCGAATTGAGTACGATCTTCCTGTGCGGTCCAACGCCGACCACGTCTTGTACGCATTCGTGACGCCTCTTCTCCAAATGAAATTCGCTCTTGTTATTCTGAAAAAGTGAAACAATACATTTAAAAATTAAAGGGAACCCCTTTAGGTGTGGAAGGCCACCCTATCGGCCAGCCTATCTTCCCACGCTATAGCTGTTTTTAACCCATAGAGGTGAGGTACGTGACACCTGTGATAAAGGGTATAATCTCGGGTACCCGAGGTTCACCTAGAGGGGTTCCCTTTAAGTCAAATTTCAAACACAAACCGCGATTGTACTAACCTTCTGTCGAGCCAAGACGCAACATTCGGCAAGTCGCAACCAAAGACGAGCGTTCTTCGGATAGATCTTGACCATTTGGAGGAAACAATCGAATGCTCGCTCCACGTATCCAGCTTGTAATAATGCCAACGCGTAGTTATGCATGATCGCGAAATATGTAGACATATGATGACCGTGCATCGGAATGTCGCCAGCTGAAAAAGAAATAAATGTTAGCTCAAGGCCAAAGCCCCTCGAAGCCTCGACCTTCCCTCGAAAACCCCAAACCCAAACCCGTACTTACCCGATCGTCCTTTCTCCGCCATCCATTTCGAACGAGATTCTTCCACATTATTCAACGCCTTCTCGAAATAATTAACGGCCAAATGATACTTGCTCAGTTTGGCGTAATTACAACCCATCGCATTATTGTAGACGCACGATGGATCGTTGTACTCCGCGGTCAACGATCGCTTGCCCTGTTCGACCGTCGGAAATTCCTTCGCCACACTGATCAGCCGCAGAGATTTGCGATAATTCTCGCGCAGATATTCTTGATGCGCTTTGAATAAAGCCAAAATCGACGACTGGAAAACAAGATACATATTTTAAAAATAAAAAATGGAATCAAAAGTAGGTTTACTTACATGCGGAGCAATACCAGTTGGCGGCGATTTGACTTCCTTCTTACAACGTCGCACGTTCCTGGCCATCAAGCACGAACGAATTTTAGCCTAGAAGAATCAGATCATGTTTACCGGACAATGCACTGATTCAAGAAATGACTTACCACGTAATGTCGATGCTTTTGCGATTCGGTCGCTTTCGAATTCGACGAAACCAAAGATTCGATGTTGGAAAGCGTCAATAAAGCGCGTTCCGGCTGAAACGGAATGGAAACTGTTTTATACATGCATCTAAGAAAGTTTCTTTTTGTACTTACATTACACAACTTCAAATAAGTTTCGGCCAACAGAAGAGTCGATTCGATCCGAACCAAAGCTGGTACTGAAAGAAAAAATCGAAGAAAACAGTTGGACATGAATTGAAACAAAATAAAGCAAATTCCAACTTACCTTTCGACGTAATCAAATTTTGTAATAACTGAACGGTCGTCGACCATTGACGAGCGTGAAAACCCAACAAGGCTTCATTGTATCGTAATATATGCAAACTGAATTGATTCTCCAGTTTCACCTAAAAACGTAAGACAACTTTTCCAAAATTACGAAACCGGAAAGCCTACACTTTCCACAAACCAACAGATCAATAGAAAACGTAAAAAAAGTCGTCAAACACACTCACCTGTTCCTTCAATTTCCCGATTTCCTCTCGATATCGTTCACGATCGATCCAACCCGAACGAGCGAAATCGATCAATGCCGAATTGGAGTTCAAAACGAAACGATCAACGTTCGTCGCCGATTTCGATTTTTCCAACAACGTCGAACAATTCTCATAATCGCCTCGTTCGAACGAAGTCTGAAAATGCAACAAAAAAAATGATACGTACAAGGAAATTCAAAAGACAAAAGCGAAAAAAAAGAAAAAAGAAAAAGAAAAAAGGAATCTGGAAAAATTGCTTACCTGCATCAAATCGGACGTTTCGATCGTAATTTCGCTCATTTTGACGAAAAATAATTTTAAAAATATCGTGAAATAAGCAAGAAAACAATTTTGCAACGGACGATTTCACTTGGTAACGGAAAGAAATTTCGGAGAGAGAAATCGATGGAGAATTAGAATCGATCGAGGATCGAGCCCGTCAGAAAAGATCAAAAAACACTCACCGGAAAACTCACCCCAACGCGGGAATATTCAAATGTTCGACTTGCAAACTTAGCTGAATCAAGTAAACCAATAAAATGTTTCAAGGCATAAAATTTGTTAATCATTAATTTAAATGCATCAATAAACTTTAGAAAGGTATACTTTTAGTTAAAACACCAAACTTTGACTAAATTACCTGCTCGTTTAATCATAAAACTTTTTAAATTACCACCGAATTGTCCTCGAAACACCTGAACCTGCAGATCATTCTGCTAAACGTACAGTATTTGTCGTCAAAACAGCGGAAAATTTGCCCAAATGGGACCAATTCCGTGTACGGACATTTGATCCCGAAACACACCTTCGCAGGTCCAATGCAATGTCTGCTCGGGAGCGGTTTAGTGCAACGTATTGCGTAAACATCACTCGTTTTTCATCAAGATTAGTGACGATTTCTACACAAAAAATGACTTTTAATAAGTGCAATAAAATTTCTTTAGCTTTGCGTTGTAAAGATAATAATTTTGGTTAGGTTTGTTTTGAAGAATTACGCTTATAAGCGCCGCTTTCATTTTGCTAACGAGTGCTAAATACCAAAACTCTTTGGAAAATCAAAAATCGGCGGAAAATTAGAAAGAAAGCCCGCTCATCAGGCTTGCGCTAATTAGGACTGAATCTCAAAACCGAATGAAGCTGCGGTGAACACGTAAAAGGTGCTACATGGCTTCGGATAAAGTCTACGCGCAAAGTAAAAAATTTGAGATGACCTATAGGACTCGATCGACGATCGTGGATTCTTTTCCACGTGCATTCCCGGATGTCTTCCGGAGGTGTACGATCTCCGATGCTTCCTTATCACCCCCTCACACAATTTTCCCATGGCTTGTACCGCACGATTCACTCTTCGCAGAATCCTAATTCCCACCAACGTTGTTTTCCAGTTTTGCGCGAGCTCTTTTGTGTCTTCCGATCCCTGATCGCCCTTTTGTCTATTCTATTCTTATTCCTGCCTAAAAATACGGAAGGTCAACCCTTATGTCCTCAACTGTCCCGACGGCCCTTGCCCGAATCCGACGTCATTGCTCACCTCGTTCGTTCGTCGATCGGAATTGGCGATGAGCAATCAACGATCGTCCAATTGGCATGCAACGTGCGCGAGGTGAGTAGGACGTTCGTCGAGGTCACATTCACCATCCGAGCGCCCACTCGATCTCGATTCCGAGCCATATAAACCGCGGAGGAGCCGGAAGATCAGTTGAGTTGAGTTTTGAAACATTATTGTCCGAGAAAAGTTCGGTGGTGAAGAGAGTCGCAGGTCGGAGTCCGAAAGATCGAGAGGATAATGGCGGTAAGTGGGATGAAGGATTAGAAAGTGTAAAGTAGTGTCTGCGTTGGTGCCGCCCTGCGCCGCCCTTTTACGCAGTTTACACTGCGGCACCTCGTGCTCGAAGGTCACAGTCAGTGTTCTGGCGGCTGTCGTGGAGGTAGGTCGGTTCCTGCAGGCAAAAGGTCGCGAGAAGGTTATTACACTGGGATAAGTTGCAAAGTACCAGTGCTCTTATTTGGGAAAATGGATTTCGGGCGCGCGGGAAATCTTGGGTTTAGCTCATTGAAATGAAAAGTTATTGCTTATGCTTTTTTGGATAGTCTTCCTGAACTTACAAGCTGCGTTCTAACTTACAATATTTTGTCCCAGTGAAAATTTCTGGCGACCTTATGGCTAACGGAACCGACCAACCACCTCGACCGTTGCCAGAACACTAAACGGTCGTCTGACTTCGGGCCTGATGCGCTGCAGTGTAAACTAAACGGGCGGCGCCAGGCGGCAACGCGAACGCTACTTTACACTTTACGAACTTCTGAATCAGTTTGCGGCTGGCAGCGGTCGCGGGTGGGCTGCGCGGACCCAATCAACTGTACCCTGACCTTCCCGGTTCCCTTTCCAGCCCATCCGCTACATGGCCCTTCTGCCCCTGGTGATCATCATATCCGCGAATCCCGTCCATTCGTCGGCGATGGAACGACGACGATGCCCGTTGAACGATCGACATCACACGGCCTTCGGTCAATGGGCGAGTCGATTGAACGAGACGCATCGACTCTCGTTGCTCACACCCTCGCTCCATCATCACGCATTTCGTACGCTCGACGAATCGCAACTAAACGCACCTGACGATCCGCCGACGCTCGCCGGCTCCGTGGAATGTCCCGAACGACCGGAATCCTCGTTGGACGAACCGTTGATGGGACGTTCCTTATGTCCGTGGTATTGGCGTATGAATTACGATCCGAATCGAATACCGGCCGTCCTGCCCGAGGCCGTGTGTCGGTGTCAACGAGCGGTGACCGGCACGCGCGGATTGGTACCGTACGAATGCCAACCGTTGACCATGCACGTTCGCGTACTCCAGCTGGACGAATCGTGTCAGCAATTCCACGAGCGGAGTATCGAGATGTCGGTGGCTTGCGTCAGCGTCTTCCAATCGGCCGTACGTTTGAATAAGACGCCGGGCGTACAACGCGTCTTCCATCCCCAGCACATTCAACAACAGGATAAGAAGTGATCCATCCAGCGATCGGTCGATCGAGATCGGCCATGATCGAGTAAAGAGATGATTCGGGATTATCGATTTTTTTTGTATGTGATCAGTTTTGAGCGATCGCATTGATCACGGGTTACACATTGGGCGAAAGAAGATGGGAATTTGATAGTGACCTTGGGTTGGGAATTTATGAAATTGGATGGGACTGTGTTATATCGAAAGTGTCTCAAGGGATTTATTTTTTCAGAGTTCCAGGAGGGGAACACTTTCGAAATGGGAGACTATCGAGGTAACAGGCGGGTGGTATTACCTACCAAAACCCAAAACCCGTCAGACACCCAGAGAAAAGATGCATGAAAAAGAAGCAAAAAGCAAAAAGGCATCCATATCTCGAACCAGGAAATCTCACGATCTCAGCGACATCTCGTTCGACTCCATTTACTGGCAGTCGAACGATGCCTTCAAATTTAGACTGGTACGGAGAAAAAGCGTGAAAAAGCTGGGGACTACCTTGATTGTCCAATTGGTTGCACATTTTTCAATAATTTCTCACTGAATGCTGCCGATACGCAAAACTTCATCCATCCATCGTGTTCAGCTCGAGGAGATGCGTCAAATGAGCTCACGCAGAGCTTTCTAGCTCACTCCGATCACGAGATATCGATCCCTGACCGAGAAAAGCAAGAAACCCCAAGAGCGACAAAAATCGATAAATCACTCAAAGATATGGACGAAATCTATCGATCAGGGTTGCAGATCAATGCAGATAGTAAAAAGAGAAGAAAAAGTAGTCAGAAGCAAAAAAGGCATAAAGATCTCCAGAAACAAAGTCCAAAAAGAGAAACAAAACCAAGAAAACCAAGAAAACCTCAAAAAATAAAAAATGACAAAAAAGCAAAAGCTCTAGCCCTGAAGATGGTCTCGAACTTACTACATCCTACTCTGAATGCCAAGCTGCCTTGGATACTAACTCACCTGAGCTATCTTAGCTCGAGTTTCCATGGGGTCTGAGGCATTGGAGTGCAAAGTGCTCTCCTGCTGGATTTTTTTTCGGGTTTCTTTTGAAATCTCTCATCGGATTTTAGAAATTCTTTTGCGTGCTTCATAAATTTCTCATCGATTTTCTGGTTTTCTCTTCTCTTTTGGTTCCTCGGGGGCTTTTCTTGGGTATTTGTTTCTTTTCTTTTTTTTGTGCCCTTTGGTGTTTCCTATTTTCCCTCGCCCTTTTCA
>JAQGCW010000066.1:0-17796 GCA_034700065.1 Mesodorylaimus bastiani | reverse complement strand
CGTCCAAATCGACCGTCGCTCGCGCACGTTTCGTCGGCGACGCCGTCGTCGATTTTTCTTTCGTCGATCGTTTCCTCGGCATAATTTTATCTTTTCGTTCAATAATTTCGATCGGATTTCTTCCAAAATTTGATAGAATTTGCTCGATTGATCCGAGAGAATTTTTGATTTGATTTTTTGAATCGAGAGAGAAAAAAGAAAAGTTCTAGAATTTTCTTTGATGCTCAGGTAGCCAAGTTGGATTTGTCATAAGCAGTCATCTCTAAACCAAGGTGCGACAAGACAAGAAAATTTGCATGTTCTTCTTTTTTCCTTATTATCTTCTCTCTTCCTCGGTTCCTGGTTGTTCCTCTCGGGTTTTCTTCGTCCAACTTCAAAAGTTTCTCGAACTTCTTCAGTCTAAATTTTGTCCGGAGCTGTTTTATTCGTGAAAATTCGTCAATAATTATCGAGTTATTTATTTGAAACTTCGAATTTTTTAAAAAATTTGAAAACAAACGATGGCGATGGCCGGATTGGGTTTGGGCGGCATCGGACGTGGAAGCGGAATTTTGGGATCGAGCGGCATTTGTCGTAAATGCGGACGAGAAGGGCATTTCGCTCGCGATTGCCCTCAAGGACGAATTCCGGGCGGCCTTCAGCAACGAAACAATAATCGCGGCGATGGATCGGCCGCCGTCGACGAAGGCGATCGAATGAATTTTATGCGAGCTCAACGTCAAGCCATCGGACATTTCACCGCCAACGGAGACGGAGGTAAGATGAAAGTTTTCTTTGGTTTTTCTTTTGAATTTTTGAATTTGTTGAGAGAATTTTGATTTCAATTTGGGAAATTTTGGAATGGTCTCAAGAATTTGTACATATTTGAGTAGTAGCGAGCGCCGGAATCTCCAATTTTTGGTTTTATTTCGAGGTCGAGACAATTTGGAATGGATTGGCTCAAATTTTGAGTGTAGGAGGAGCCAATTCATTTCACAAAAAGCCCGACGACGAAATACATACGTATCCGGAAAGATTCGAGATTCTGGCGCTGCTAATTGGGAAGTGGGAACCAACTTGGGTTCTATGTTTTGTTCATAACTCCTTATGGTCATGCCTCAAACGTTGCCTCAAACGTCTTCCTTGAGACCCTACGCTTTCTCGAAGAATCCTAGAAGGTTGGGTGACCAGACAAACAGCCAAAACTGGTACTAGGGCCTACATCAAGATATCTCTTCACTCGCGGTTTCTTGACCAGACAGGAAGGGCAACGCGGATGTTCTTGGTTAAAATCCTGAGTAAAAACCGGCAAGTTCGGTGAAAGCTGCCTGACGTCGTTTTTCTCTTCTCCTTTCAGCCGCCGCGGACTCGCGTCGTCCGCCCGTCACCTACACGCCGTTGGAGAGCAATTTGAACGAATTATGGAACCATCATATCAAACCGGGTATCAATTTCGATCGTTTATACACGGCCGAAGTTTCAGGAAACGATCCGACTATCGTTCCTCTCCCGTATGTACTAAAGAGAAGAGGTTTATCTTTTGGCTTCCTCGATAATTGGAATGCACTCTTTTCAGCACGTTCGAATCCGCTCAATTTCCGCCGTTGTTACTCGAGAATGTTAAACGAGCAGGATTCAATAAACCGACGCCGATTCAACAGTACGCCATACCGGCCATTACGCGCGGAAAGGATTTGATGGCGTGCGCTTGCACGGGTTCTGGAAAAACGGTACGGAGGTTTTGTTTTGTATTTCCTGCAATAGGTTCTAAAATGTTAACTAACGTGTATCTATCGTTTCAGGGCGCTTATCTGTTGCCGATTTTGTCGTTGTTATTGAAGCGGGGCGTGCATCGAATCCCATGCGAACGCCAAGAACCGCACGTGGTTATTATCGTTCCGACTCGCGAATTGGCCGTACAAGTGAAGGACGAGGCTCGAAAATTCGCCGGCGGTAAGTGCAACGCCTCCCTTTTTCTTCTTTAAAAGTCCTGAAATTTGAATTGCGTTACAGGCACTTCGCTCGGAATTGTGGTCGCTTATGGAGGAACGAATGTACGCGCCCAAGCGGAAACGCTGAAAGCCGGTTGCAATGTGTTGGTGGCTACGCCCGGACGTTTGATGCAATGGGTGGACGAAGGCCGTATCTGTTTGCGCTCTTGCCGCTATTTGGTCTTGGACGAAGCCGATCGCATGCTCGATATGGGTTTCGAGCCCACGGTAAGTAGCTGTTTCGACTTTTCACTCGCGGTTCTGTTTATCTACACTCAACTGTTTATTTTTACGTTTTCGTCCAGATGCGCAGACTGGTCGATTTGCCGGAGATGCCACCGAAAGGCGAACAACGACAAACGCTCATGTTCTCGGCCACATTTCCGACGCCAATTCAAAATTTGGCCCAAGATTTTCTGCATCAATACGTCTTCATTACGATCGGGAAATTGGGCGGCGCTTGCGAAGATATCGCTCAAGAGTTTCTCCTCGTTTCGCAACACGAGAAGCACGAGAGGCTGCTAAAATTATTACAAGATGATTTGGAACGCGCCGTTAACGCACGTATGTCCAGGTTCTGCGATTTGATCCGCAGACACTTGCAGTCTCTGCAATAATTGTTGTTGCTTTTTCAGGAAATGAAACTGCATTCAAAACGCTGGTTTTCGTCGAGCGCCGTCGCGTGGCCGATTTCGTGGCCTCTCGTCTATCGCAAATGGGATTACGTTCGACCAGCATCCACGGGTTTGTCAACTGATTACTAATAATCATGATATATATGTTCTCTTTCCTTTTCAGAGATCGCGAACAACGCGAACGCGAGATAGCATTGCGCGATTTCGTAGCTGGTAGCTCGTCGGTTCTGATCGCTACGGCCGTGGCTTCGCGCGGATTGGACATTTTGGGCGTGGATCACGTGATCAATTTCGATTTACCGGCGACGGCCGACGATTACGTGCATCGAATCGGACGTACGGGACGCGTCGGAAATCCTGGACGAGCCACGTCCTTCTACGATCCAAACATCGACAAGGTTTTGGCGCGTCCGCTCATTCAAGTAAGCCAGCTTAACAGTTTCAACGTTTTCTGGCTTGCTATAAAATGACTTAAATTCCTTCTTCAGATTCTCAGCGATGCTCACCAAAAAGTGCCCAGTTTTATCGAACAGGATGCTGCGCGTGTGGGCGGCGGAGGTGGTACGGAGGTAAGTTATGTAAAAACGAGAGATTTCGTTTCGCTCTCAGCATCTTATTAGCATTGACATACGTTCTTTCCAGGGTTTCGTCGGAGCTGCCACGAATGAGGAGGAACCGTGGTGAAAATTCTATCGTGCACAAATTCTATCGAATATCAATTTATCGCTGAGGTGATCGCTTTGATAGCTTATTTTTTTCTTTTGGCCAAAGGGCTTTGTTTCGGTTTTTCTTTGAGTTATGAGTTCGGTTTGGAGTGGTTTTTGATTTAGAGCATTGGGAGATTTCATTTCGGGGCGATCAACGATGTAATTTTACACGCCGTTTCGATGTATTCAGTGCTGGGCGGAAAGAAAATGAGTTGAGTTTCGATTTGGACTCGCCGAAAATTTACGAACAATGATTACTTCCCAAGGAAAAGAGAAAAAGAACCGAATAGGAATGTTGCAGACACAGCGATTAGTTCTAAATACAATTTTTAAAAAATTCTACAAAATCTACAGTTAACAAATTTTCAAAAACGAACATTGCCCTAACATTTGATCACAATAAGCAAAAAAGAGGCCGAAGGCCAGAATGTCATTGTATAAGTAAATTGCTACTATCCTAAATCACGAACTTCGAAAAAAGAAAACAAAAAAAAGGATTCGCCAGCGGGAACCGAGCAGACTAGCTCTCTCAGAAATCGTGTGCTGGCCACTTATATCTCGGATCACATATATAAACTCATTCTAATCACCATGATTACTTCCTTTATCCGCTTAATGAATGAATTAAAAATAATCACCTAAGATGACGATCGATCGAAACTAGGACTTACATGACGTGCGGTTCTTGAGTTTGCGACGGTAATACTCGCATTTTCAACGTACTATCGGCGCCGCACGAATACAAACGTTGATACGAATCGATCCACATGTGTTGAACACCTTGAACTTGTCCACTGCCGACTTGTCGCAAGCTGAATCCGCCTCGCGCCGCGTGTTCGCCCGGAAAATTGTAAAGTAGATGAGGAACGGCTGCTAGACTCCAAATCTGCAAAGAAAGAAGTTTTTCAGTTTCGTCCGTTTTGTAACGACGAATAAAAAGAGAGACAAACCAAACTTACCTTGACATCTCCGTCTCCAGAACCGACGGCAAAAAACTCCTGGGCCGGATCCAAGGCCATACATTTGACGGGCGTATGGTCGAATACTTTCAACGTTTGACGCAATTGTCGTTGTCGCACGTCCCAAATGCAAACTTCTCCGTGGCGTCCGGCGCTCAATAACGCTTGCAGCATCGGGGCGTAGGCCAAACACGTCGCTCCTTCGGGGTGACACGACCAACCTGAAATCGTAATCGATCGATAATTAGTGAGGCATAAGACAAAGGAATCGAGGACAGCCAGTACTTACTTTGCACCAAAGCTTTATGAGCCGGCAATAGCGAATCCCACAAAGCGATATTCACATCGCCACTCGAATATCCGGCCGTCGCCAGCAAACTGCTCGAATTTCCGATAAATACGAAATCGGCCGCGCTTTTCGTGTGACATCCGAAGTTCTGCAAAATAAAAATATGGCATCAGAAAGATTTCTTGAGTGAGAAACGACTGAGCGGATACACTTACCAAATACGGCTTCTTCATACTCATTCCATGACTAATTTGCCATAGGCAAACGTTTCCATCGCCGTCCGTGATGCCAAACTGGAAGAAAACGAACAAAAAATGATCCCACTTTTCGAACATCATATTGAGCTATTGTTTACTTACCTTATTCCCTTGGGCATTGAATCGAGTTTTCGTCACTTTTTGATACTGACCGCCCACTCGCGGCGTGAATAACGGTTGACCAACGCCCCATTCCCATAGGCGAACTGATCCATCGTTGGCGCCGGAAACGTCTGAAAACGGATGACAAGAAGATTTTACATACCAACACTTGAACAGAAGAAAACAAAAGAAAGCACTTACAGTACGGCAGATGCGGATGCGCCTCCATTCGACGAACGCCAGAAACGGGTCGCTTGCATAGCTGAAATGAGAATCGAGATTATTATATATGGGAATTCAACTTGCGAAAACAGATTCACGACGATCAGAAATCCGAGTCACAACACTCGCACACAAACGACGAACATTCGCAATCGAGGTTACCTTTCGCAGAGCGAATCTACTGCGATCCACAACTAATGGAGTTAGTTGCTGATAAGGAGGAAGGAAGATTCAGTTAGACAATTCCCAAAGAACAAATCCAGACCCGCAGAAGACCCGATAAAAAACAACGGATGAAAATCCACAGTACTTACGAAAGCAGTTCCCCGACTGGAGGAGATCGCCGATTCTCGTTTTTCCGGAGTGATCAACACATAATCATCGTTATCTCGTAATGGATCTCTGAAAAACAAGGATGAAATTACATACGGAAAACCCCAACAAAATTACAAATATTCGACTTACTTCTTCATTTCGAACATGGCCAAATCCAATTCGGTCGTATCGCTCATCCAATCCGAGTTCGACGTGAATATATTGGACAAATCCATTTCTTGAATTTCTCGACCGGTCGATAATACGAGCCAACCCGTGTGGGCCTGCAAAAACCAATCGGTTAAAAATAGGCTATATTCAGGAAAGTAAATCAACAAAATTACCTGACTAACTGCGAAGGACGTTATTGGATCTTGCTCCCTTTGAATAATCTTGAGTGGTTCGGCGACCGAACTCGGCGGAAGTCCGTTTCCAGCCGCGTGCATTGCCACCGAATCGTTCGTGCCATTCGGTGCCTGTAAAAAGCGAAAAAGATGAGCGTAAATCGCCAAACTAGAGAGTCAAGTAACCTGAGCAAAAAGCATAAAAAGGAAAGAATGGGAAGACATACCTCAGGTTTCTTCGTCCGGAAAATATATCGGATAAAAATATCGGTCATATACTCTTGACGCACCAAATATAGCCACAACCGTTTGACGGGCAACGCCGTGCGACCGGAGGATGTAAACGGCGTATTGTCCGGTTCCAATATCACTCGATACTTGCGCACGGACGGTCCGGCGCTCGAAGCGGCAATATCCAAACTCATGTCGGGTAAGAAATGCGGCGGACAACCGTAGGCGAACGTTTCCAGCACGGATTCGGCGTAGCGGCGCCAATCTTCCATCGTTTTGATACATCGATGAATCAACGGACTCGTAGCGCCCAGTTCTATAACAAAACAGAATCTTTTCAAAATCCCAACCAGGAGGCGAAGAAAGAAAAAACACACTGACCTCCGTATTCCAAGCCGCAAACAGCCAGGAACTGCTGAAGTCGTAGTAGGGCTTGACGAACCAAAGCCAATCGCAATATCGCCCACGCGTAACTGTTCGGATCGTCGTGATAGCTCGGTTCGGCCACTTTCTCCTTCGTCGTACCACCGCCGATCGAACTCGAATCGTCGTCCATGTCCAATTCCGTTTCACTCTCGTCCACGGATGCCTCCGAATCGTAATCGACGCCGGCCGCCTGTTCTGCTTCGGATACTGATGGCTGAAATCGAAGAATTTTTAAATTCGATGAAAATAAAAATGAAACAAACGAAAAGAGTCTTATCTTACCCTCGCAACGAAATACGCCACGATACTCTTCTTCGGCGGCACCCATTGTTTCAGTGTCGCCACCAACTGCGATTGAGATGATTGCGAGCCGATCGGTGGTCCGTTCGCCATTGATATCGGTGGTGCTGGACCTGGCCCGAATACTTTGGCGTTGAATTTCGCACGAATCTTGGATGGATCTGCGGCCGTGGCCAAATAATCGATACTCAACGGATTCGGACTGCCGTCGCGAGACACCTGACTCCTCGGAGGAGGCGGACCTAAAAGCCAAGAATTAGAAACTTCTCACCAATAAGACGAAGGGGAAAAGGCGATTCTTTCTACTTACGTGCGGGCCGAGGCGAACGGTCCGGATCCGAGGACAATGATGCAGCCACGCGTCGTTCACCGCCACCGCCGAACACCGATGAGAACATGTTGCCATCGACCGGATGCGCCACCAATCGATATAACCACCGAGAATCGTAGGCGGTCAACGCATAGGCGAACATGGCCAGGTAGACGGCCACCCAACTTTCGGCCAATAGGAGAAGCAAATTCGGCACGTCCTCGTCTCGTTCTCGCGATAACCAGGCCAATAGATTTTCCACGCCTGAAACACAATGATCGTTGAAAGTAAAGGAAGCACGAGTTTAAATAAAAGAAGCCTTCTCACCCGGCCATTTGTTCGGAGGCGATGTGACGGTCAATTCCGGCTCGCCCATACTCGACGTGTGACGCCGTCGTCGCAACAAAACGCCACTACCGGCTCCAGTCAATGTCGTGCCGCCGCCCTTCGTTTGCGGCACGTTCTCGATTTCCCACAACGAATCGTAGATGCACGCCGATAACGATTGGCTAAGATTGTAGAACATGTAGACCTGAAAGAAAGCAATGACGAGATTACAGAAACCGAAAGATAAGGAGAGTACAAGAAATGGTGCTCACCTTAGTCAATGATTCCTCGCCCAATTCGGGCGTTCTCAATTGAGCGAACGATTTCAATAAATCCGAAATTTGACAATGCAAATATCGTAGCGGCCCAGCGATATCCGTTTTGATCGAGGCGACCGAGGCGGCCAATAGCGGAAAACTACTTTGCAACGGGATCGGCGAGGATAATAACGTTTTCTGCGCCGTCGGTTCTTGATGCAATTCTTGCAACAGCAGTAATAACTCCATTCTGGCCGAGGCCAATCCGACGCCTTGACTGCTGTGCAACGAACAATAAGCAATCAACGTTCGTAATAATTGTTGATTCATCGCCAACCACCGTCGACGTCGATAAGCGTGCGTGTATTTGGCCGTCAAGCTCGCCCGATCGCTACGTAACGCCACGTGCAATAGGACCGGATGGTGAGGATCGTCGTCCATCATGCCGAACGCGTTCGGATCGTCGCCAGTACCGCTCTCTCCACCGCCGCCGCCCATCATCATCGACGAATCCACATTGACGCCGACATTGTAATCGCACATTCGTTTCAATACTTCCACTTCGCGTTCCAACCAATGATACAATTGAACACGCAGCTGTCCACCGTCGATCTCGTATCCGCTCGCCAACGTGGCCAATTCTTCCATCAAGATTTTCAAGCAGGCGATAAATTTCAACTGTTGAGCCATAATATCCAATTTGTATTGACCGCCCGACGTCGTGGTGTCCAAATTACTCTTCTCGCCGACCGACGATTGTTTTCGCAACGATGAGTCGGCCGTGCGCTCTCCGGCGGACGTCGATTTCTTGTCACCCGGTTTCATGACCAAACCGCCGACACCCTCCTCGTCGTCCTCGTCTTCGTTCTCAGGACCGTCCTCGTCCCATTTCAATTCCAGCGGCTCGTCGGCGAATCGCTTCGAATTCGATAATCCGTTCTCCACGGTCGACGATGCCCAATCGAAATCGGTGGCTAGTTGCGGTGGTTCTTCTTTCTTCACCACGATCTCGGGAATCATGGCTGTCTGTCCGACCGAGAATTTCCGTCCTTCCGACACCTTGCCAGATCGAGTAGCTCCGCCTCCTCCGCCGCCTTCGTCGTCGAACGTCGGTGGCACGACGCAAATATTCTTCGGCAACTTGCACAAGACTTCCAACGCCAATAAAGCGCATCCGGATTTGAAATGAGTCGAAGCCGTTTTGAAATACAATTTCCGTTCCACGGGCGTGATTTGACCCTCCATCGCTTTGGCCACTTGCAAAAATCGTTCCGTGCTGCCGATATTGACGCCGGCCGCGTTCAAACGTTGCCGAACAACCAACGGATGCATTCGTAGATAGACGTAGAAATTGAACACGTCCGAAATCGTGTATCGAGATGTCGACGAAGCTCCGCCACCACCGCTCGTATTGTTCTCGCTTTCGACGAAAACGTATGCGTCGGACTGTTCCAAAAGTACCATAGCCGATCGATGATAATCTTTCATTAGCCAATACGCCATCGAGCGTAGGAACGGATCGGCCACAGGGTCGATAATGTCGGCCACCGCTCCGCCTCGTTCTTGTTCCATTTGATCGTTGGATTCGATACTGCTGCCGAAGGAAACGGTCGATTCCGTCTTCGGCATCGCCACCATCGGATCGTCTCGAGTTCCGATCACGTTCTTTCGGAGCAATCGACGCGTTAACGATTGTTGCTTGTCGCCGTCGGCCTCGTGCAATCGGACGATGACCAATGCCAGTTGTAGATCGTTCAGATTCGAGACGCAAACCTAAAACGAGAACCAAGTTACAAAAAAAGAATAACTTTGTGAAAACTTCCAAAAACATACCTGCAAGGCGTCGTTCAAGCTATCGCCCAATAGGAAGAACGCTACGGCGTGAGCGAATCGTTGCTTCCCCATCAAAATGAATGCATTCTTCAATGCGGCCTTCTTCCATTTGTCCAGCGAGAAATCTTGCGAGAAAAAATCCATCATTTTCGCATCTTTGGCCGATTTGTACAGATGCGTCAGCAGATTCTTCTTTTTCATCGCCAAATAAAAGACGGCCGCGTCCATCGGATCGTTTTGCGCTTGGAAAGCCGCTTTGGCGACCTGAAACGGAAATTTTAGTTTAAAAAGACAAAAATGTTGATCGAGAGAAAACTGTGCTTACCTTTTCCACCAACTGACGAAGTGTCGCCGTACTTTTTAGCCACCAACCAATACCGACGGCTCGCAACTCTTGCCAACGCGGCGTGCCTTTTTGCATGCACGACAGCGTGTTGAGGAGTTCGTTCTCGGTTTCCGAATGCAACGCCCAAATTATGTGCGATGATGGAAGCCCTGTAAAGCGAACAAGAATATGGCATTCCTTGAGAGAATACGCGTTAAAATGGCTTACCTGCTGCCTTCAAATGCGCCCTTTGCTTCAAAGGAAGACATCGCAGTAAATATTCGTGTTGTTTCATTGCCATCAAAAATCTCAACCCGCATTCGTCGACGGAATCTGAAAGAAAAAAACGCTCATCATCAGAAAACGAAAGAAGTTTAGAAAAATAAATCACTTACCAATTCCACCGCCAGTCATGGCGTATCCGGCACCTTCCGAGGTTTGAGCGGCGCCAACAGTAGTTTTGAGACCTGAAAACGAAACAATGTATCAAGAGACATAAAAGAAAAGAAGACTCAAAATCGGACTTACTCGCATTCGCTTGTGCCAATCGATCGATGGCGTCCGACGAAAAGGAACTCAACGTATCAGCGACGGCGAGTAAATGCATTTGATCGACGCTCGAGAGTCCTAAATCTCATTTGTGCACAAAAGTGAACGAAAATAGAAAATCTCAATTCTTACCTGGTAACTGAATATGAGTCAACAATTTCGATAACATCCTCGCGTGTTTGGCACCGAACGCAGCCGTCGAAGCCATATCCGCGGACGAGACGGATTGGCGCCGACGTCGCAGACTGGCGCTTCGACCGAGACTCCTTCCATCCGCATTCTCATCGTCGCCGTCCTCATCCTCTTCGCCCCAATCAATGTTCAATTGATCCTCGGTCGATTGTCCACCCGAGAATAATTCATCGTAGCCAGGCTGAAATCGAAAAAATCTATTATTTAGAATGAAAATCGAGAATAAAAAATAAAAAATAAGGAAGACACTTACCCCTTTTCCCATCGAAACGCCGATATCCTTCTCTGAACCGCCCGACGATGAATCGGCCGCCATCAAAGCGTGCAAGGGCAATGGCGGAATCGAGTCGATCTCCACGAATGCCTTCGGATCGTCTGGAGTCAATTCGGTTTTCATACGAGTCAACGAATGTCCTCTGGAAAAGATGGAACATTTCGAAGGTCATATTATCAAGGAACAAAGTAAATTAGAATTCAGCTCACCTTCCAGCGTCCATATCGTCGGAATGCACCGACGCTTGTCTCGCCAAAGCATCGCTATAGACGACGTTGTTCTCCCGAATACAACGTAATACATGCAATAAAATCGCCTTGACTCGTCGTGTCTTGCCAGCGTTCAATAATTCCATCAGTTGCTTCGGGTGATATTGAGGAATCAACGGTGTCGCCAATCGCGCCGCTTCGAATAATCCTTCGTCCCTGATGATACTTATCATCACTTCGCTGCCGCCGGTCGAGGATGAGCCGTCGTCCTTCTTGATTGGATCGTCGCTGCCGCCGCGTTTGCGATCGCGTCCTCGCCGAGTGGCGGCCGACGAAGCGGACGATGTCTCTCTTCCTTTCTTCGCCAAATCCAACATCGAATGCGATGGACTAATTCGTAACGGTCGAAACGAAGCGGTCGAGAGTGGCGTTGCGGCCGATCCGGATGGTAAAGCGAGTTGAGACATTCCGGCGATCTTCTTCTGATCGAAATCGAATTTGACCACGGTCGTCGTCGAATGTTCGCCCAAGTTACTGCTATTCGACTCGCTGATTCTGTTCAATTGTCCCGCGCCGCTCCCGGTTGGATGGTTCGCGTCGGAGTGCAAGGACGTCGACGAGATGTTCCATTGATGATAGACGCGCATTTCCGATTCCATACCGACCACGAGAATTCCTAAAATTGGAAAACAATGATGTCAAATCTTAAAAAAGAACGGCTCCATTAACGTGCTTCTTACCTTCTCTGACCCAACTCAACATGAGTGGCAACGGCGGCAGCCCATCGGCCGAATCCAAATCGATCGATCGCAACGCCACCCATCGGATTAACTTCTTCACCACTGGTCCAGCGATCGTCGACGCTTTCCGCATCAATTGTTGTCGTTTCGCGTGCAACGGATTCGAATCCATTTCCTTCATTATCGCCACGTTCTGTTGAGCAACGTCAGCCGAGACCGGAGCGAATAGGAAGATCTTGGAGCCAATACCAACGGTCAAAACTTGCGAACCGTCTTCGGTCGATACCCAATCCAATCGCACGATTTGCGGTGCCGCGTATTCCGATCCTTGTTTCCTTGAAAGAAAGGAATCGAGACATTTAAAAACGACGAAGAAAAATCAGGTTCTAATTTGCGGAAAAAAGTAAAAGACTTACACTAAACTGTGCTCGCTCACAACGCGACGCAAGTCGGCGCTCGCCAATTTCGGAATCGACGGGACGCGGGGCATCAGTGTTCCGGCGTATTTCTTATCGTTATGATAATCGGTTAGAAATTCTTCGACCTGAAACGGAAAGTGTCATTGGAAGAACAATACAAACCGAAATCATCTACTGTAAAGTTTGGCTTACAGGTGTCACCGTTGGCAACGCGTATTCTTCCGCGTGATGAAGAGCTCCTCTCGGAATGGCGATATTCCGCAAATGGATAATATCCTCTTGTTGCCATTCGATTCCGCCGGTCGACTCGCATTCGTAGACGGCCACCTCCACGTTGATCGTTTCTGATCGCCCAGTGTCGTAACTGTTCGATGGATCGTACGAGCAGGCGAATCGGCCGCTGAACGCGCTGCTGACGGCGAATATTTTGCCTATAAATTGATTAACATTCTAATCAAACTAATTTTAAAAAATTCAGCGATAACACTTACCATCCGTTTCCAATTGGCTGTCGTGCGATTCGCTAACCGTGCGCCATTCCGTCCATTTATATTTGATCTCTCCATCGAACACATCGTCCGCATCCATACGTACGTACCAAAATCGAATCCGATCGTCTGAGCAAGCCGTGGTGAGTAGAAACGGAGCGCGACATGCCGGATATAAGCTGGACGACGCCAAATGGCCAGCGGCTGGACATGCGCCCACCACTTTGACGCCTGGTGGGAGAGGAAGAAGTTGCGTGCATACCTGGAAACAACAAATTGTTGCGCATCATTGTTTAAAATTCTGAAGACAAATAACGGCTTTTCTTACCTTCTTCGAATAAATGAACAATTTTGCAGTCGATAATGGCGCCACGTTTTCGGCTGTCGGATAGAAGCCGGGTTGTTCGTGATCCTCCGCCGGACTAATACTGCCCACCGATTTTCCTAAAAGAAAAAAGTGATTGATTCAATGTAAATAACCAAATGCTAGAATACAGGAGCCAAAGTACTTACTCGGAGATCCTCCTTTAACGGGTTGCGGCGCCTGCGACGCCATTCCCAATAGCCACATGTGAATAATCGCGCCGCCGCCTTGTTCGTTCTTGTTCTTCTCCAGTACTACCAAATAGAATCGGTCGTGGAATGTCGTCGATTTAGTTCGATCGAGCACCGACGATGCCTCCTCGGCCGAAAAGAAATTCTGACGCAATAACGCATTCGGAGTCAATGGCGGATTCGCGTTGGCCGACGGAGTCAACAGCGTTCTTTGATCGCCCATAATCATTTGTTCGTTGAAAACGTGCAAGAGTTGAATGTGCTTCCAATCCTGGAAGGAATAAGGAAGAAGTTTTACGCACAGAGCAAACAAACGCGCGAAGAAAAATTCCAACAGAGGATGGACACAACTTACGTGGAATGCATCCGCTATAGAGTCCAATTCGATAATACACCCGGGCCGTGCGGTCGATTGTGTCGATACGATATTGCATGAATCGGAAATACTTCGCTCCACCGGGCTCAATAACCCACCATCGGCGCTGCTGCTGTTCGACATGACTCCGTTACGAGCCTAAAAAACAAGCGGCAATAACGATTGAAAAATTGAACCGTAAAACTGGAACTGAAAACTCTTACCTTCTGCGCTTTTGCATAATTCACTTCGGCCAACAAAGCCCTTGCATCGATCACGGCTTGATAAACGCGCAAACATCTGCCGTCGGACGCCACGAAACATGAGCTCGGCGAATTACTGATCGATCCGAGCGTCGAACTAAAACAGGGAAAAGAATTGTTACTACGATTCAATGATTTGTTTTTTCCCGAAGAAACCTCACCTCGGAAGAATCGCCGGTATCCAAGCGACGCTCGAAAAAGCCGAAATATCTGGACTATTGATCCGCGCCAATTCGCGAACACCGCCGGATTTGCATAACGGACCGACTGGATTGACCTGAAAAGAATCGTAAGTTGTTTATCGCAAAGAAAAATCAGCCAGTTAAAAAGAAGACGATCTTACCTTCCATAAAATCAGCTCCGAGTTGAATATCTGAACGTCTTGCGATGCAGACGGCGTATTTTTTGAATCGTGAATGCCAGCGTCGGCCGGTTTTCGTTGCAACTTCCTCCGTCGAATATTGTGATGACTCGTCGTCAGAAACAGTGGAAGCACGGGATGGCAAGAAATGCCACTTACGCGGAATCTGAAATCAACAAGAAATTAATTATATCGAAATCGAAAAAACAGAATAGAGTAGAAAATATGAAGAAAACGAAAAAGTCCGGAAGCAACTTACCTGTGACCGCACATTCGAGATTTATGCGCAATACTCAAAATTGTGCAAAATTTCGATTTCTCGTCGATATTCAAATGCCATAAGTTCAATGTTCCATTTCGATGAGTCGTCAATAAGAATATCGTGTTACATAATTGACCGGGTAAATCCGTCGAAGCGTGCCCCATGGCTTTGAATAAGCCTGAAACGAAAGCAAATTTACGAAAAGCGGTACAAATACCTTCAAAATTCAACACATACCAACGCTGGAGGAATGAAGAAAATCCGGCGCCCGCCGTAATAGATCGACATAAATCGGATCGTGCGGATTGAAGATCGCAAGATTATGATTCAACGAGGCGGCATCGGACATCGGAAACGCCCCGGGCAATCGCGATGAGAATGATACCTGCGGTTGACGGCCGCAGTCGTCGAGATAATCCATTGTCCTTAAAAATCAGAGGATTTTCAAAGACGAATTTTTTATGATTATAAGTTTATGATTAGGTATATTTTTTCTCTTTTTCTTCTTTTTTGTCCCAAGTGTCGCTCGTCATTTCAGTGCGCATGTATGTGCTTAGACGAGAATAAAATCGAATCGGATTTAAAACTTTTGAAAGTTAAAAAAATAACAATGCACTTACCAAACTAACAAACTTCCATCCAACGGATGAATGGTGAAGAGAATGTCTGAAGAATGTTGCCATTCGCGTAGAAGCTGTTCGAGCTTCAAATCCAGAATGTCTTTGCTTCCGAGAGCCTAAACAACCGAGATTCATAAATTTAAGCTTCATTTACGAAAACAGAAAAAGACCGAAGGCTCGTACTCACCGAAATAGATTCAACGGTCGACGAAGCCGTTAATCGACTCGAAGCATATGCCGTTGCATCACCACCGACGGAATGAGTACTGCTGCCGTCATCGCTGTTCTTATCTGAAAATGAAAATGCACTTGTAATACCTAGACATCGATAAAATCGGATGTGAGATCAACTTACCAGTTCCAGACGCGCTAATCGTTCGATGCTCGACCATCGGGCTCGGACTGTTGTACCAAAGACCACTCGTGCCACCGGGATGTTCGATCGCCAACGCTTCCGCAAGTAATTTCTCAGCTCCCAGACTGAACAGGAGCTCCTTGTTGTTCAACCAATGAACGGCGAATGTGGTCTCACTGAGCGCGCCGCTATCCAACGATGGTACGAGAAAACAGTCTGAAAAAGGAAGAAACAAATCAACTCACTCTCAGTTCAAAGTAACAAGTTAGAATTTTACTCACCAGTTTCGGCGCAAATCGAAGCTGCCAAATGGAAATGTAAGACCGGCGGTAAATCGAACGATTCCGGCAAAACCGAGACGCTGGGAACCAACGAAAGCGATGGAACCGAAGCGCGAGTCGATGATGGTGTTCCGGATTTATTTTTGCTCGGGGAGCCGGTTTTCTTCATTTTCCTGAAGAAAAACCAAAGGTTTATATTATTCCTGATGCTCCGAAGTTAAAAAACAAAAATCAGTACTTACTTTAAATGTTTCAACCGATGTGCGATTTTCCCTCGAGCGTTCTTCAATCGAGTATGTTTATGACGATCTTTCTCGTCCACGCCAGCGCTCAAACCGCCTCCGCCGATTCCGCCGCCATGTCGAGGTGGGAATTTCTCCGATTTCAAATCCAATAACATATCCGAGGCGACTTCAGTCGGAACCGATGTTTCGCACCAAACTCGACAAATATGATCGCGACACCAAGTGATCAGGACGTTCGCCACACAGCCTCTGCAAGGAAAGAGCTATGAAATTTCAACCAAAGTAATCAGAAGAGCAAAAATAGCTTACCTCGGCATGTAACGTCCGGTTTTTCTCCATTCGAATCCAACAACGGGTTTAGGATGAGCCAAATAAATAAAACTGAACGTAACATCCGACGAATCCAAACCGCCGCCGCTGTCTTGATACCAAATTTTGACCAAATTGTCGTTCTAAAAACAGAAACAAATCAAACAACTTTTGAAGAACGCAATAAAAATAGTGCACTTACCGCGCCAGCTGTAGCGAAAAGCGTTCCGTCCGGCGAGAATTTGATGTAACGCAATGGTGATGGGAGGCTAAAACAGACATAGAACTCGATGCAATTTCGATCAACAATCGAACATCGAAAACCATAACTTACTGATTCTTCCAAACGCATTCCCAAATAGAATTTGGCAATAATGGCGATGGATGTTGCTGTTGATCGTTATTGTTGTGATTGTTTTGATCGCCGAGGTCGAATTTGATTGGATTCGCATTCCGCTCGCCGCCTAATCCCATTTCGACGCCCAAATCGTCATCGCCGCTGCAGAAATAATACTCGGTCAAGGCTCGGTGCTGGAACATTTGAAGCTCTTTCTCCGTGCTGACCAGCAGCCGTAGACCTGAAAGCAGAGATGCTTATAGATCAATAAAATCAGAGAAGCCAAAGAAAAACTTACCTTCCAAATTCCACGATAAATTCGTCACGGCAGAACCGACGTTGAAGCAGCAGGTTTCGAACCATTGGTAATCCAATTTCTGAAGAACAAAATTAACGATTTAGAAACAGACTTAAAATGAATTTAAAGTATCAGCTTACGTGTTGACTCGTGTGCGAGGACAAGGCCATCGGCTCGTAAATTCGAATGAGATCGTAAAACGCGGCGGCGACCTGAAAGTAACCAAATATCCAGCGTCTTCAATGCAAGTAAACAAGATCAACGAAAAATTGCTTTCAACAATGAGAAATCGTCCATAAAGTAAAACAAAAGGCTTATCAGAATCACTTTCACTCACCTTTCCAGTTTCGTAACAACAATCGACGCAAAGCGCTTGAACGTAACCAGTCGTCGAACCGGGAATGATTTGAACCCGTTGAAAATCGCTCGCCAATATAACGATATCGCAACCGACGGCGCATGCCTTCGAGGAAAAAATCGATTAATCAAACATTTTTACTCCAAATTTTAAATTAACTTCAAATATTTCAAATTCGATCATGCAACTTACCGTGAAATTGATTCCTTCCACACTTCCGACGGCGAATGCGCTTTCGCCGCTATTCAGAGCGCCCGTGATAATTTGATGCGGAGCAACGGTCATTTTGGAATTAAACGTTCGATCGACCAATTTCTCAAATCACGAATAAGGTTTAATGTCGGTTCGTCGATGTGTCACGATTCATCATCGTCCCGATTTGTCCGGGGAACGTGATCCGAATGGAAACCTCGTGACCGCCCGAAATCCAACACGACGATGACGTTTTCCTTCGAAACTCGTTTAAATCGGAAATATCGAACGAGATAAAAAATTTGCAAATTGTCCAAATCGTTGT
>JAQGCW010000065.1:0-17877 GCA_034700065.1 Mesodorylaimus bastiani | reverse complement strand
CCGGCCATATAAGCGACCAATCTTCTTCGTCGTCTTCGTCATTTTCTCGTTTTCGAAACCGAGGGCTATTCGAAGCGGGAATATAATTTCAAGACCGCATCCGCACGGTTCATCGTCGTCTTCCAGGAGTCTAAAATTTCAAAAAATTCGTCAACAGTTCTCTCGGTACACAAGAACAATATTTAAAGAAATAAAAACAAATTCAAATTTCACTTACCTATCCTCGTCCGATTCATTCCGAATTGCACGGTCGACGATGCATCCAAGTTGGATTATGGCGTCGTCGATGTCGATGATGCGGATTGATAATTCGATGGTGGAGCGAACATATATCCACTATTTCCGATCGGGAGGACGAAGATGACGACGAACCGCCGCGAATACCGAATCCATTCGAATCGTTTTGGGACATTCATCTCTTTCGAAGAAATAATCGGCGAATCGGCTGAGAACCCTGGAGAAGTTGATTCTTACATAAAAAACAAGTACGAGAAATATAAAAAAGTAAAATAATTAATTTGGCTATTCAGCTCAAGAACAGAAAGAGAAAAGAAAAAATCGAATAGAGAAAAATGCTCCAAAAATTTCGTAAAAAGTCTCGTTTACTTACCACTGAATCCTGCCGTCGCTGGTTTCTTGATCACGACGTGTTTGCCGTCGATCGATGCAAGACAACATGGAAATTCCAAACGTTACAAATTCGACCATTCGAAAAGATAACGAAAAATCCGGCGAGATCCGACATCGAATACGATGATACATAATCGTTTGGAAAAATTTAATACGTTTGACTCGGAGCACTTTCTTGACGAACTTTCTTTCCGCCGCTGGTTTTCTTTTTCGGCAACAAGACGGC
The DNA here is from genome assembly GCA_034700065.1 of Mesodorylaimus bastiani. Lineage (NCBI taxonomy): Eukaryota > Metazoa > Nematoda > Enoplea > Dorylaimida > Dorylaimidae > Mesodorylaimus > Mesodorylaimus bastiani. The sequence goes on along the minus strand of JAQGCW010000065.1, from coordinate 17,021 downwards.
TTGGATGTTGGGCAAAACCCCGCCTTGAGCCTTGAGCGTGACGCCATGGAGCCATTTGCTCAATTCCTCGTCGTTGCGGATGGCCAATATTGCATCCGCACGAGCTTTATAAAAAGCTGACTTTCATTGTGCAATGCTTTCTTCGGAGGCAATTCTCGTCCAAATACGCAACACGTCGAGACTAGATTCAAATATTGGAGAACTTCGGCCGTCAAATATTCCATCACCAACGGGAGCCACATAAACGGGATTCACGTTCCGAGTAGTTGCCTCCTGGAAAACACGAGGAAAAGAAAAAGTCTAATTGAGCGAACAATAAAGATAAGGAAAAGTGGAAAATTTTGACACATGAACGCGGTTGGAAGAATAGAGAAAAGTGAAAAGGTTAAGAAATTCTACAGGATGTACAGTAAAAAGAAAAAAGATTCTGCAGTAAAAGAAACTTCAGTTTCCAAAATTCACCGAAATTCGAATTTCGCGCCAAATTTAAAACTATTTCGATATTTAAGTTCCAGGAGGGATGGGAAAAATGGGGCGCCCTGTACATTCAAAATTCAAAAATCGAGGTTTTCAGAGCTCAGAAATTTGTACAGAAGATAGAGAAACGGAGCCAAGAGATTTAGAAACTTAGCAAAATTTAGAAATGTATGAAGTATAGAACTGCTAAAAAAACCGACTCTGATAATTTAGAAGGTACTGTATGCATAATTCAGGAATCAAAACCACACGCGAAAATTAGAAAATTAGAAAGAAACTGAGAAGCATTCAGAGAAAAAAATCATTTAAAACACAAAAAACACAGGTATTCAACAACAACAAAAAAGATGCAAGTACTTACGTCGCAAATAGCGAGGAATACGACACGAAATTTCAAACCGGCCCTCGACGAACGACTCTTGGCCCTTTGGCTTTGCCTTCCTTGCCACGTCCCGACACATTATCGAAATTTGATCGTTCCCAGAGAAAACCACGACGAATTGACGACGACCGACTTCGACGAGAAGCACGCCTGTAACACAAACAAAGATCCGAGAAACAATACAAGTGAAATCCCCAAAAGACAATCCCAAAAACAACGATCATCCACAGACATCTCCAAAAGCGTATATTAAAATTTCGTGCTTTTAAAATATTTCGTAATTTCACGAATTTTCTTTCATCGATCGGATTTTACAATCCGAAAAAACGTTTTACTCAAAACTTGCAGAGGAAAAGATCCGAAAAATCAAGCAAAAACCTGACATCGAATACGAGAATATTAGATATACGTGGGGGGAAATCATGCTACTACCTTTTTCTCATCATCATCATCGTCTAGCTAAGAATTTCCATACATCAAAAGGAGGATGCATACATTTTTCAAAATTATTTATGTCATCCGTTGTAATTTATTCTTCGTGTTTTGAGCCGAATCGATCGATGGATGTCTCGGATTCGTCTAGAATCCGGGATTAGCGTTGATCGCGCGAGCCAAACCGATCGTTTCGAGTCCCATCCACACGGCCAACGGCATCATCATCAAGCCGGCGTTATTGTCGATCTTGTAGAAAGCGGCCGCCGTTCCGGCCGTGATCGCGGCGCCCAATCCGGTTATGGACAACCACTGAAACAAAAAAGAACTGAGTTGTCGATCTCTGATGGAAGATTTAAGAAAAGGTCCCATCAGGATTCCCATATGCAGGAGATTTAGAGGGGCGGGAAGGGATAGAACCAGAATTGATCCTTCGGGCGGGCAAGAAAAAAATCAAGAATTCCAACTAAAACCCGAAAAAAAAACAAGCACTGAATCTACTTACGCATTTCAAATCCTTCGTGTTCAACAAAGCGGGAATGCCGGCCAAGTAGACCAAAATACCAGCGCCGTACAAGCCCAAAGCCACTTGACGATCGGTGCCTGGAAAAGAAGAGAGAAAATTTCGTCAGGATTTTCCTGCCTGTATGCGGAAATCCTTCCGTTCAATCCCAAAGTATTGCCCTATTTGAACATAGATCAGCCCACGCCAAAGATAAGCTTCTCCCAGATCTAACTACGGATCCCAATGAACCTTTGGACGACCCCTTCTCGTCATCCGAAAGAACCAAAAAGTGACCCCTAAATTTTCCCTTCAAGCCTCAGAACCCTCTCAAAATATCATCACAAATTTCCACCAAAAACCCAACAAAAGCCTTACCTCGAGCTTCGCGAGCGATCAAGGACGCGGCGTAACCGACCGGAGCAGTGACGGCCAAATCGATAGCAGCACGAGCGCCCGGGGTCAAGGCCCAACCGGCTGGTTTCTTCAATTTCTGAAAACGAAAAGCGATATCGTACGATTTCGTCAGAAAAAATCACATGATATCCACAGATTTGAGAAAAACAAAGGAAACCAAAAGGAAACCAAGGAAAAAAGAGAACCAAAAACAAAAAAAGACAAAAATAAAATAACACAAAAGGACAAGAAAAAGGTACAGTACTTACATTTTCCATCCAATCCACTTGATCGGCTCGATTCAAGAACAAGTACCATTTCAATCCGGCCACACCGATCGGAACCAACGCGGGTAAACCGGCCTTGAAGAAATCGTCCAAACTCGGATTGCTCGGCATTTTCCTTTCGATTATCGTTTTTTCACGGACGAAAAATTGTTTCGAATGAAAGCGAATTTTGAAAAATCACAAATAAATCGCGACGAAATTCGAGAAAACTGAACTTGACTTGACGAAAATCTTAAACGGAGAATGACACGGTTAAATTCAAAACTAACATGTACGAACGAGGACGAGAGAAACGAAACAAACAACGATGTTTGTTTCCCTTCTTCGACGTTACAATGTTGTCGCAACATTAAACAAGAGTTCATCACGGCTAACCGAAGAATTCCAGTGTCCCAAGTACACAAAAGTTCAAAAGTTCAACCGACAATCAACCCACGCAAATGATTTTACTCAAAAAATCCAAATCCTAGTCTTCGAGGAGCTCAAAAAAAAATCTACGAGAATGAGAAAAAAGAATTACGTCGTCAGAAGCAAAAAAGACACGGGCCTATTATTGATGAAATGACTCAAAAAAACAAAACCTGACGAATGAATAAACGAGGTGAACTCACTAAAAAATCTCAAATTTACCTAAATCTTACGCAATCCATTTTCGACTGCCAGAAAAAAACTGAGCGTAAAGCTCCTCAAAATACACGTAGCTCAAAAAAAAAGAAACAAAAAAGGAAAAAAAGAAAGCACACCATTACTTATCCTAAACCAAAATGAACAAAATATTCATTCTCTGGTGCATAATTTTTCTTCGATCGAACGAAACGAGAGAGATTCCTTTGCGCGTTGTTGTCGTCTTACAAAATCGGATTACCCTGAATCGTAGCGAACAATCCGGCGCTGTAATAGGCCGTCCACAAAGCCAACGGTGCCATCATCAAGCCGGCGTTCGGATTGATCTTATAGAACGCCATCGCCGTAGCACCAGACACGCCCGCAACCAAGGCCGTCGTACCGAACCACTGAAACGAAAGAAGGAACACAGATCAGTTTCAGGAACACAATTGAGTATTTTCAAAATAAAAATTTCCAAAAAATACACATGTAGAAGCTGAACTTACGCATTTCAAATCGCGATTGTTGTAGAACGCGGCGAAATTTCCGACCATCAAAATCGCGGTGGCGGTGAATAATCCCATGGCCACTTGACGATCCGCAGCTGAAAGGATAAATCGAAATTTCAGAAATCTTTTAAATCATAACATGTCTCATTTGCTTCACAATTCTTCCCAGCAGCATGCGCGTTCTCCCTCTACGAATCTCCAGCGTATGATGAAACCTAACCGCAGAAGCCAGAAACCGAAAAGCAAACAATCTAAGCTAACCCACTGGAACTCTCGCAGCGCACGCATGTACGCACAGGGATTCCACAGAAATTTCAAAAAATTTAAACCAAAAAATTATTTAAAAAATTACTTACATTTGACGAGCGGTTCCTTCATGACCAAATGGGCGGCGTAACCGATCGGCGCGGCGGTCAACAAATCCATCGGAGCAACATAAGACGGATTCGTGGCCAACCAATTCGGAGTACGAAGTTTCTGGAAATCAAAATCAAAACAAAATGCATTTTTTTAAATTATAAACACCCAGAAATTTAGAAAAAAAAATCCCAAAAGATGAAATGTTTGTACTTACATTGAACCAATCCAAATTATCTTGTCCTTGTTTTCCCGTCGAGAAGAAATACCAACCGATGGCCGCGATGCCGAACGGAGCGGCGATCAAGGCGGCCGACGATTTACATTCGTTCCAATCGCATTTGACCGGCATTTTCGTCGAAGTATTTTTCAAATAATTTCACGTCGAATCGAGAAAATTAAAGTCGAATTTTATTATAAATCAACGGACGACGAAATTTCGAAATGAAAATTGTTTACTTCTCTCGATGAAATATGACGCAAAATTTCATTTCATTTCCTTCCCCGACCAGAAATCTGGGAACTTGCCACGCAAGCGAGAGATAAAGCGCACACTCGAATTCGACTGCTTATGACAAATTACACCAACGATTGCGTGGCAAGTACTTCGGCTGTCTGCTCTTCCATTCATCGTCTCTTTTCGTTTTCTCTTGAAAGAAAATTTTGGACTTCCGTTTTCAAGTTCGGTGCTTTCGAAATTTCGATTCTTCAAAATTGTATTATAAAATTTGCGATTCGTTATTCTCTCGGCTTATTTTTCGACAAAAAAAATTTGCGAAACGTCAAAATTATCGATTTATTTCAAAGAATTTTCAATTTCCGGATTATGATCGACGAATAATTTGGACATCGACGACGACGACGAATATCGACTAGATTTCGAATGCCAAGAATGGTCGAATTGGAGGAAGAGGTAAGTTGGAATTTTAAAATTTTTAATGGTTATGTTTCTTAAATTCTGTGTTTTTCTTTTTGATCAAAGAATCTGAGGTTTTGTTTTCATTTTTGGACTGGAGGACATTGGACATAATTTAGGTCATGTATTTTAGAATAGTAGGTTATGGCTTGTCTTCTTTCTCTTTTCGAAGTTTTCTTGTGATCGAATGAATCCCTCTTTTGGATTTATTTGAGTCAACTTTCTCCGAAACTTTTTCTGAAGCTCAGACCCCTCGACTGAACGTTTTCGGATCTCGAATCTTTCTTTGGACCGATGAACACTTTTTCTTCGTGTGGCTTTCATCGTGATAAATTTTCCAGACACCTGGATTTCGTTTTTGGTTCAGTAGGAAATAGAACAGTAGTTACATCCTTCGATAAGATCTAGTAACCTCTCGGTTCGCCTTCCTCCTCCTCAGCTGTTTCGGCGCACTCGAAATTTCTCTCTCCTTCGCTCCTCTCAAAGAGAGCCAGGTTACGTTTTCGAGTATTATTATTCGCTTTTCCTACATAGTAGCTGAAAATAATTTTCTTCTCCTGCGGTGGGCGGTTATTCCGATGTGTCTCTTTTCTGCGGTCCAGAAGGGGTGCTTTCGTTGAAAGCTTTGCGAGAGGAGATTGCCCAGCAGTTGGTCGATCTTAGAAAGGGTTGGATGTGGGGGACTGCTACTCATTCTTTCCTCTTTCTCACGTAAATGGTTTTCCACTTGCTAAGCTTTCGTCAAGGTGACACGAGCGAAGATAGAGTAGATTGTACAATTCGCTTTAGTCGCTCGCCGCGGGCGTGCTAATCCGAAGAGGGAAACGAAACGTAGTGGGGACTTACTTGTCCGGACCAGCAGAGTTTCAATGCGGGGGCTTTTCCTCGATGTTCATTTATTGAATTTGAGTAAAGAAAAGGCAAAGCCGAGCAGGGGAGAAGAAAGTATTTTGCGGTTTTATCGAAAAAAGCTGAGAAAAGCTCTGGCGGTGTTTGCTCGAGACAGACAGAGAAATAACATGCAGCTCCATCGATGAGGGTCGATAATAAGAAAATGTAAGCTTTCGTTTTTGTAAAAGGATACTATTTTCTAAATTGAAATTGTTAGTCAACAGTGTTCGAAGAATGAATTCATAAATAATGCTGGCTGTTTTGATTTTATGATTTGTTTCCACTCCGCCTACTGTTTCGGATTCATGCAAATGCTAAAAGTAGAAAGTTCAGTTCCCCGTTCCTATTATGTGTGTAGATCAATAAAAACGCGAGGTTTCCAACGGATAAACCGACGAGTGTTTTGTTAGCTCTCATTGTTATTTTTACGCTCGATCCGGTTTTTCCTATACTTTTTGGCAAGCAGGGTTTATAGGTTTTTACAATGCGGCTTTCCCAAAATTCGTGTCGCGCAGGAGGAGGGACGCACGGGAAAGTAATACTATAACGAATGAGCTGTCGTTTTTGACGACGATGTTGGTTTTTTTCAACTTCCTTTTCCATCCATTCGTGTCAAAAGAGTCGCAGATTCTTTGAGAAAAATGACGTATACATTTGGAAATTTAGGTGGACGGGTTCTTTGAGGCATTGAGAGTAAAGGAGAGTCGCGGATGAATTCTTTGAGGACGGATATCGGAGAAGAAACTTCGGCGGAGGGTTCTTTTGAGGCAAGAAGTAGTACGTGGAACGAGAGAGAATGTCGAATATTTCTATGAAGCGTGGCGAAATGTCAGGCATTTTTGGTCGGGAGACGCCAAAAGATGAGTCTTCGTTGAAAGCAATACTTCTTTCGTCGAAATCTTTCGATAGGATGGGTACAATATAAAGTGTAGGCGGGAAGGTGACGTCATATCCTCGACGATGCGTCATGGACGCACAGCGGCTGAATGATTCGGCCGAAAATGGGAAGAGAGATGTTCTCATAGATACCAGACTCGATATTCGAAGCCTTATGCGTGGGGAAAAATCGAAGCTCAGACGAGATTTTACGTAGACTCGTCGGTGCCACGTTCTCAGCTGGTTGTTTTTGGTTATTCATAGGTTTGCCTGGTTGGTTTTTTCTGTGTATTGTATGATTTTTGAGTAGCTGAATTGGTTGGCAATTGTTAGAAAAGTGTGGTCCGTAGCATAAATCCTTCTGGGTTTTTTGAGGAAAGCGAGAAAATTCCTTCCTGGCTTAAACGAAGGAAGGTTCGTCTTCTTTCGGAAGGACTTTCGTCTTCTGTGTTTATCTTGGAGCATTTTGGGGGGAATGCTCCTCGTTGGGGTGGGTTTTTTTAAATCCCTTTCAGTCTTGACTAAAATACTGAACCAACCAGTGGACTGGACACTGCTCTCGAAGGTTTGGTTCGAGAGAATAGAGAACGTTTTTAAAGAAGAATGTAGGAGGAGACACGTTGAAACGTTCTCCTTTTCTTCTTTTGTCGAGTGGATTCCACTTGACTTATAGTGGCTACCGGTTTCGGATAATAGCCCTGGCGGTTTCGAGGCGTCAGTCATTCCGAACATCGGAGATGTCAGCAAATAATAAGCGAGGAAGAAGAATGGGGCCCAAACTCAATGGCAAGATGGGGCGCGTTTGGAGCACTCGAGAGATCTGTTTTTCTTCGGTTCGAATTGAATTGGTTGGAGAACTTTCGGCGATTATCGTTAACTCCTTTTGATTATTAGATAAATGGTTTTCCAAATTCCTGCTCGCTGATCTAGATGTAATCGTAAATGGGCGACAATTTTCGTTCGGAAGGCCCTCCGGAGGGAAGGAGGAAACTGGCTAGGAAAGGAAATCGGTGTAAGTCACAGGTTTTTACGGATTGCGTATTGGTCAGTCGGGTCGTTTTGGACGTCCAGAATCGCCGTCGGTTTTATCGTGGAGCTTGAAGGGAAGTTATGCCATTCGACCCTCAAGAAAGTTCTTCGGAGATTGGTGTGTACTTTTTGGCGACATAGACGACATTATGGATCTTATTATTCGATTCGTCTCACTCGTTTCGCTCGAATACCTCGCTCAAGGGCGAACGGAGGATGACGGCGGGCGACCTTGGTCGGTGGAGACAGGAGCTTTTAAAACATTTCCATTATGTTCGTCCTGAGGGGAGATGTTTCGAGGAAGTTTTTTTCGATCGTCTTGCTGCACATCCAATTCTGCATCCAATGCCATTGTCGTTTTCGAGAATGTTCACTTCTCTGGCACATCAGCAGATCGGCCGAGAAAAGAGAGTAATCGAAAGCGACAAGGAAAGAAAAGCGAATTTATTTTGTCTCCCCTGGAATCGTACAGAAATAGGTTAATGTAATGGTCGAAGGAGGCGCGTGTTTGTCGCGCGCGATTCGCACACGGGTTTTCCTCGACTCAAGCCTCCGACGAGGAGAGCCTACGACGGTCGTGCTTTCTCACCGACCCCCTCAATGACCAGTAGCAGTTCGATGAGGAGAATGAGTAGCGGCCGTTGTGGAGGGCGGGTGGTCATTATTGTGGTCGTTGTTGGCCACTTGTCAATCGTTTGTGTACGACAGGGAATGAAAGGGGGGGACAGAAATTTTAAGAAGGGTCTTGTTCTGCTGGGCGGCGAAAGCGAAAGAGGGAGGCTTTAGTCGTTCGTAGTAGGAGACAGAAGAGGTTTAAGGGTTTTAGTTCGGTCGGTCGAGATTCGTGAGACTGGACTGGTTTTTAAAAGTTCTTGTTCGTTTTGAAAACTTTTCTTTCATTCGAATTGACCGACGACCGAATTAGTATGTACGCGGTTCTTGAGGCTATTAGGACCTGTTTTCAGGGGAAATGATTTTCCCAAATATGTATATGTTTTGATGCATTTTTAAATGAAAACTTTTGATAAGCCCAAGTTTCGAATTGGTAATGGCCGAGGAATTTTTCGATTAGTTGTGTGAGTAGAGGGGGATGAAAGATGGGCGAGGATGACTGCAAAGAGAGAGAGTGAAGATTTTGAGACTCGAACTTGAGTGAGAGAAAGAGTTTTGGAGTGAAAATTATTTATTATTACTCGGGATGAGAGAGAAGGCGGAAATCGGCGCTCGGAAGCTTTCGGTTTCTCGTTGTTGGTTCCACGCCGTATGGTTTCCATATGCTTTGGAGGATTGAACTCGAGATGGATTGTCTAGCTTACTTTACTGCCAACCAGCCAGCCGCTTATTCATCCGGCTTAGCTCCTTCTTCTTTCTCCTCCTTGGCTCCGATTCTGGTTTTGACTAATATTACCTGAACTATACATAAGTTACCTCCGTTACATGCAAAGTTCTCCTCGGATTTAACGACAATAGTACTTGAAATTCTCTTATTTCCTTGTTTCAGGTCGGTCTAGCCGAAGCGATTTTCGACAACGAAGCCGAATGGCCGGACGAATTGCAATTCCATCGCGGTGATATCTTACACGTATTGGATCAACATCCCGCCGGTGGTTTGGCCGACGGTTGGTGGTTGTGCGCCGATAAGCAACAACGACGTGGAATTGCGCCGGCGAATCGTCTCAAAATGATACATAATTTCGGACAAGGTCGTGGTCGGGTAAGTGATTTTACTTTCTTTTTAATTCTCGTGGGGTCATCGACTGGAGGGATTTTTTAAAATAAGGAAGGGAAAGAAACAAAAGGGAAGTAGATGGCGGTCGATAGGAGAATTAGTTTTCATGCAACAAGGGGCTAGTGTAGTTTTAGTTTTGAAAAAGTCTGGGAGGACACTGAACGATTTCCATAAAAGGCGACAGCGCATCTCGTGTCACTCGAGGATGTAATGACTTTGTCAAACGAACGAATACGTCTTTCAGAAAGTCTTGTGTAAGAAGGAGAAGAAGAAGACGATGAAATGACCCGGGGCAATTTTTCAAAAAGTTTAGAGAAGTTTCGTCAAACTTTCGAGCCCGAGGTTTCGAAGGCGATAGAGAACGAAAGAGCGAGGCACTTGATTCGATAAAACAGGTCCTTCTTGCCTTCTCCAACCTCCTCTCCATATAGAGTTGTCTCCAAGAGCGAGCGAGCCAAGGAGAGCCACTCCCCTTTTATATGTGACGCGTAGAGTTTTGTCTTTCTTCTTCCTAATAAGTTGAAAGAAAGAAGAATTGGAAGTCGAGTTGGGAAAGAAGAAGAGAATTGTGCATATACGGTAACTAACCTTTTACGTTTTGTAGGTAATCACGCCGCGTCGTTTCGGCGACGTCTTCTTATACAATCATCGAATTTTCAACGAGCCGGCGACGGCGGGCGACGACTTTTTCGGCCAACCACCTGGATTCGGTTCCTTCTTCAACAACGTCTACGATGTGCCCACCGCATTGAAGAATCTTTACTTACTACACGGTGAGTGAGAGATATTTTTTGTATAATTTTATTTGGTAATTGAAATCGACGAGATCGAAATCGATGGGAGGTCAGTGCAGGATTTTGGAAAATTTCTAGGGTTTCGATCCGTGGAGTTTAGATTTTTCAATCGTAGGTCTTTGGGGAGGTCTTCCTGGATTGACTCTGATCTTTCCCTTCCTTTATGGAGTCCAGGTCCAGGGTGTGTTTGGTTCTGTCCATTTCGTTTTGAAATTTGTAATTATGTCTGTACTACTTGTTGTCTGTACTACTGTTACATATTTTTTTTCAGGATCGGATCATCCATTTGTGGTGAACGAGAAGGTTGGTAATTCGACAAGTAGCACTACGAACGAGAATCATCTCCCGGTCGATCGGAACGCGGCCGTGGTGACCAGCAACAATATCGGCCCCAGCGGAAGTGCCATCGATCGATCGCCGATCGTCCGAAACGTGCCGATACGATTGGAGCGTCGAGGCGAGGCGGATGGAGGAACGCAACAGACTTCGGACGACTCGAACGTTGTCACACTGAAGTCGTCCTCCTTGTCTGTCGTCAATGGAAACGCCGCTGCGAGTCGCGCTCGATCGCCGCCACCTCCGCCGCCCCAACGTCGTCATTTCAATTTGAGCGGTCCGTTACTCCTTAGTTCTTTAGTCACGGCGCCGACAACGAGCTCGACGAGTAGCAGCGGAAGCGACGAGGAACGAATCGTGGCGCTGGCCGGCATCGGCGGCGGCGGAAGCGGACAACCGTCGCCGAATAGTGGAGTCATATCGGTGGTTCGGAATATTCCCACATCAAATTCGACGACCGGAGCAATCGTACGACAATTCGAATCGTCGAGCTTCTCGGATTCGAGCTCGTCGCCGAGTGTTCGCCATCTACCGTCGTCATCATCGTCGTCCTTTTACGATAGTCCGTCGTCCTTATTGACGGCTTCGAAATTATCCTCGCCTTCGAACGGAACATCGTCGACGATTCGATCGGAGAATTCGTTGCTCAACGCCAGCGAGAGCAGCAACGGCGCGTCGCCATTATCATCTCGACGATCGACGGCAGGCGGCGCTGGTGTAGCATCGGCGACGGCTTCGAGTCAAGAGCGACCTCGTTACGCAACAATTCTAAAGAAGGACCCTCCGCCTTCTCTTCTAATAAGCAACGAGCAGCATCGTGAACGTCGAAGTCCAATGACCGTCGCTTCATCGATTACGAACGGCGGCGGTGCCAGCGGCAACAATTTGGTGGGGCGGCCATTAAATCCCAGCTCCGTTTTGTCCTCGTCGTCTAACGAAGCGAACTCGATTACGACCTACGATGTGCCGCGCTCCTTGCGAGGAGACTCGTCGTCGAGAACGAGGATTTTGCAAGGCGGCTATTCGTTGAACGGAGCGAACGGCGACGAAATGACGGATTCGTCGATCGATCGAAACTTCGGCGCGCTCAAATCGATCATGCATCATCCGAACGGCGGCGGCAAGAAATTCGGTCCAGCAACAACGACGATGATGACGAGCGGCGAAACGTCGGACGCTGAACGATTATCCATCTCGAGTATGGATAGTAAAAGTTCGGATTATCAAGAATTATTGAGCGGCAGTTCCGAGTTGCGTTTGAGCGCCGCCGTCGCCATGGACACGTTGATTAAGTTATTGGAGAACTTGCAAGGTGCCGTTCATCGATTGTGCGCATTCGAAATACGAAATTGGCGACGGAAGGAATACTTGGACAGTCATATCGTCGATATTCGTGCTTCGTGTCGACAAAGTATCGCTTCGTTGAAGGATTTCTTCGATTTCTCTTCGGGCGCATTCGTCAATGTGAATAAGATCGTGGTTTCGAATATCAACAACGGATCGTCGTTGCCGACGGCGACCGGAGCGAACGCCGTCGATGGACGTCTGGCGAAACATCTCGCCCATTTGGTTCGACCGTTGGGCGACTCGTTGCGTTTATTGATCAAATTACAACAAACCTTGGACGTTTCCGGCTGGAGTGCTGGCAAGTTCGCTCGCGAAGGTCCCGGCAACGATTCGCTGGATCAATTCGTCGCCGTGGCGAAACAAGTGCCTCAAGACGCGCGTCAAGTGGCCTCGTTCATTCACGGGAATATTTCGTCCATTTTCCCTCCGTCCTTATTGAACTCGTTCAACGCCTCGGCCACATCGTCGAGAATATTATCTTTGAACGGAATATCGCCGTCGATCAATCGTGACAGTTCGACCTTGTCGTCTTCGTCGTCGATGGTTTCGTCGCCGCCCGCAGCACCACCATTACCGCCGGCGCCTCATCAACAGCAGCAGCAGCAGCCTCAACGAACCGTCCGATTCGCCGAGGACGTTCATTTATCGACGGGCGAAGTGGCTTCGATCAACGGCGGCCATCAAGGCAGCTCGAACGGGTCTTCGAGCCTCCACGATAGCAACGGCAAATCGAACGCGCGTGCCATAATCAACGGCGGCGGCTGGCCGTCGTCGCACATCGCCGATGGCAACGTGAGTGCGAATTCGACGAACGGTGGCGCGGCGGATGTGGCGGATTTGTCATCGATGATGTCCCGCGACATGCGACGTAGTATTCTCGACGATTACGATTACGTCGGCGAGCCGCCGATCGCCTCATCGGCCGACGGAGGATTGAACGGAATCGAAGCGACGGCGGTGAACGGTGGAGGAAACAACACCGACGGCGTCAGTATCCTCGCGCCCGAGGATCGACAAATACTTCAGTTCTATTCGCCCCAAGTCGAGAATCATATCGCCTGTCTAAGCAATGCCATCGACGATTTCCTCGAAGCCGTCGAACGAAACGAACCGCCCAAAGTCTTCGTCGGCCATAGTAAATTCGTCATCTTGGGCGCGCACAAGTTGGTGTATATCGGCGACAGTATAGCTCAATGTATACGACGTAAGGAGTTGGGCGAGAAAGTCAAACAGTGCGCCGATCATTTATGCGAAGTGCTCAAGTATTGTGTGACGGCCACGAAACAGGCCGCGCTCCAATATCCGTCCGTCCCTTGCGTACAAGCCATGGTCGATAGTATGGTCAACGTTTCGCACGCCGCGTACGAATTGAAATTATTAATTCAAGAAGCGTCGAGTTTGTAATTAGTTCTTTTTTCCTTTCTTCTTTTTCTTTGTTGTTTCTTTCTTTTCTGTAATTCCATCCCGACTGGACGTTAAGAGCATTCGGTGCCATCTTTTTTTGTTTTTGTTTTTATGCTCGAATCGACTGTTTTCTTTTTTTGTATCTTTGTATTTTCTGATTTTTTTTTGACATTATGCAAAGAACGGAATTTTTTAATTAATTAAGACAGTTTTTATTTTTTTGTATGAATATTTGAGGAGACTGTTTTTAGCAACTAAGTTGTAGATTCGGTTGTGAATATGGAGTTAGGAAATTTATGCAAGGAACTTTTTTCTTTTTTTTCTTTCTTTCTGCGATGTCGGAACAGTATTAATCGGCAGAATGACAGTGATCGATCGATCGATTGATTGGTTGATCAGATTTTTTATAGGTGCGTTTCGGCGGGTGATAATACACGTTGATTGTAATGTATAAATGAACCGAAAGGCCATCGGGGATGATCGAGGTTTGGGATTGGACGTTTTTCACGTGCAGTGTAAAGTTCCGCTCAGAACTTTATGCACTGCGCGCTGAGGCGTCAGTGAATCAGTTAGGTGTCGGACGTCGCCGAGGGCGGTCGGTTCTCTCGCCTCGTCTCGAAGAATCATCAATAACTTATTTCGTGGTTATCTCTGTGTTCTTATGTTCAGTTTTTGAATCTCCCGCCGATTTGGGTCAGCAGCCGTTTTACCTTCTTTTTTGCTTCAACGTAAACGCATGATCTTTTTGGGAAAATTTTGCTTGTCCAGCAAGCAAATGTTCTACAAAATTTTCTCTCCACCGAGACCTTTTCATTGATTTTTCTTCTTTCAATCGATTTATTTATTACCAAGAAAATTTCGTATTGATCGAAAAAAACCGAGGACGAAAATGGTCGACGACGGCGACGAGAATTCCGTCGGTAAGCGAAAAATTTTTGAGATTTTTCTTTTTGATTTTTGTTGGATGTAAAATTTTTTCTTTTTGGTTTTTCAGATATTTGTCGCGTATGTCGAACGGAAGGATCGCCCGATCGCCCGTTACATTATCCGTGCATGTGTACCGGATCGATTAAATACGTTCATCAGGAATGGTGAGTCGTGACGTTTTTTTTTCATTTTGTGGTTTCATTTCAAATATTTGGTTTATTTTTTTTCATGTCGGTATTCTTCGTATTGTTGCCGGAAATTCGTGTTTTCTTGTTCTAATTTCAGCTTGACGCAATGGCTAAAATACAGTCGAAAGGAATATTGCGAATTGTGCCATTACAAGTACACGTTCATGCCCAGTAAGTACTGATTTTGTCTTTTTTTCTTCAAAAGTTCAGTTTCCTGTTCAGTTTTGTCTTGGGCTTTATTAATTTTTGCGCCTGTTCTTGTTTCTGTTTCGTTTTTTCTTGTTCTTGTTTTCTTGTTTCTTGCTTTTTTGTTCCTTTTCTTTATTTCTTGCTTTCTTATTTCTGTTTTCTTCCGTTTCTCAATCGTCTGTTTTCTAAATCATCCTCAAATGTTGCCGTTCGTTATGGCTTGTTCAAATTTTAAAATCTGCTAGAACATCCGCCAATTCTTCTTCTTTCAGTCTACGATCCGAGTATGCCCAAACGATTACCGGTCAAGGAATTAACGTACGGCGTGGTGAGGAATTTGGTTCAAGCGATTCGGTGCTGGTTTCATTATACGTTGGTGGCCGTGGCTTGGTTGGGCGTGGTTCCATTGACGGCGTGTAAGTATTCTTCTTTCTTCCAGTTTTGGTAATTCGTTTTCAATAAACGATTTTTGATTTGTGTTTCAGGTCGGATTTATCGCTGCTTATTTCAAGGGACGATCAATTCGCTACTGACATTGCCCTTGGATATGTTATCCATGTAAGTTGATTCTCTTTTTTTTCTTGGGTTTTTTGGTTTTTGGATTGGTTGTCTTTTCTTCATGGCTTAGGAGCACGCTTCTTTGAAAACGAAGATCCCCCCTCTTGGTTGAAAACTTTCGACTTCAGATGCACCAATTGTCTTTTTCCTTTCTTATCCAGCCCAAACAGAAACCATTGAAACATTTCGTTCTTGTTTCAGGGACAATTTATTCAGCGATTGTTTGCACGGCGGCTTCATCGTGGCATTGACATTATGCGCTTTCGTATCGTTGGTTTGGTTACGCGAGCAAATTCTACACGGCGGACCGCCGCAATGGTTGAATCTGGACGCCGGAGCAAACAACAACGCGGCCGCCGTTGCGAATGCAAATGCTCAACAAGCAGCGGTAAGGTTTTTTTCGTTATCTTTGATTGTTTTCTTCGCTGGGGTTTTGACGGATTTTTTTCTGCTTTTTTAGCCTGCGAATAACAACGAGGAAAACGGGGCGGCCAACGAGCAAGGAGCGCCCGAAGCTGCTGCTGCTGCTGATGGTGACCGTGGTGATCAGCAGGACAACGAGCAACCAGCTGGAGAGGCGGCGGACGACGGCGGCGGCGTGCTGGTCGATGGAGCGAACGCCGCGAACGGGAATCAAGCGGCGGCCGACGAACAAGCTGGCCAAGCGCCACCAGTCGCCGCTCAAGAGAATCAAGACGATCCGAATTGGCAACCGTTCGAATGGGATCGAGCCGCCGAGGAGCTAACGTGGGAACGATTGTTCGGCTTGGACGGATCGTTGATCTTCTTGGAGCACGTATTTTGGGTCATCTCGTTGAACACGTTGTTCATTTTGGTGTTCGGTAAGTACCACTCGAGATGTTCTCTTTTTCTTTTCCTTTTGGTTGCTGTTTCTATTGATGTACTGCTCTTTCAGCTTTCTCTCCTTACTACGTGGGACGTTTCGCCGCCTTGAGCATCAAAGCACTACCGTACGTGAGGGCCACGTATTTCGAAGGTTTATGCTTGAGCCTTTTCGGATACCTTATCGTCGGAATTGGTCTCTTCGTTTTGCATCAATTTTGTCGTATACTTCGCCTTCGAAAGTAAGTTTCGTATTGAAGTTCTTTTTCTCTTTTCTTTAATTAAAAAGTATACTTTTTTCAGAGCGCATCGAGTCCTCGGTATGTGCTATTTGGTTGTCAAGGTATTCTTATTGATTCTGATCGAAGTCGGCATTTTCCCGTTGATTTGCGGTTGGTGGTTGGACGTGTGTTCTTTGGTAAGTTTTTAACCAGTTTTTACCTTTATTGGAAGCATTGTTTAAATGTTTTTTCTCCGTTTTCTTAGCGTCTATTCAACGCCTCCCTGCGGGATCGAATTCAAAGTTTTCAAACTTCGCCCGGAACTTCGATGTAAGTCTTGCCGATTACATTTTTTAAAAATATTTTCTCGATTTATCGAGAGCTGATTTTCATTTTGCAGGTTTCTCCATTGGTTGGTCGGAATGGTGTACGTATTTTATTTCGCCTCGTTCGTTTTGCTTTTGCGCGAAGTTCTGCGTCCGGGCGTTTTGTGGTTTCTACGAAATTTGAACGATCCGGAATTCAATCCGATTCAAGAGGTTTGTAACTTTGTTTGTTTTTCAAGGGTGTGCTTGAAATGATATCGACTTTTTCCTTTGCAGATGATCCAATTCCCAGTTTATCGTCACGTGCGCCGTTCCGTTGCATCTTTGGTAAGTACTTGGATGGTTTATTTTCGTTTCATGACATCAAGAGGTTTGATTTGATTTTTTTTTTCAGGTGATGTTCGGAGTGACAATTCTACTCTTGGTATATTATCCGATCAGGATCATCTTGGCGTTGTGGCCATCGGTCTTGCCTTATAACATCCATTTGAACATGTAA
>JAQGCW010000064.1:0-17955 GCA_034700065.1 Mesodorylaimus bastiani | reverse complement strand
TCCCAGTAGCAGGGATTTAGAAACGTGTCTGTAACGAGAGGACCGTGGCTTCATGAAGATCATCATTGGGAGATGGTGGCGCACAGTGTGGGGAGCATGAGTGCAAAAACGAGCGCTACGGAGAGCGACGCTCGACGCAGCGCTCGTGAGGGAGCACACAAAACCAAGGGTTGATGAGTGATTACTGATTGCGTAGATAAGGAGAGGGAAGGAAAGCGTCAGGCACATGCAGCACCACGAGCGCTGTTTCGAGTGCCAGGTAAGACGTATGCCGCGTAGGATCTATCCAAAAGACGTGCAAAACAACGAGCGCTGCGGAGAGCGAAGCTCGACGCAGCGCTCGTGAGCGAACAAACCAAAAAGGGGGTTTTTCAAAAGGCTTCGTGAAAGGCATCTGTCTGACGTCACAATATACTTCACCCTCCAGCTGATGGGCTGTGCGCTCGATATGGGGTGGCAGGTAATCTCACAGTTAGCCGAAAGCCTAGTACAGTAGTAGCATTGACTGGCTGCTGATGACCGTGCTTAGGACGTCGGAGATCTGCCCCATCAGGCCTGCCATGATGATCCATCAGGATCAGAGGAATTCTGTCGCTTATGGCGGTTAGACAAGTTGAACGAATAAAGTACTGTCTTTGACTGCTTTGACTGATTCGCTTCTAAGCACTGCATGAACGCACTCTTCCGTTTGAGACCTCCTCCACTTCACCACTACTCTAAAACCAAAAAAAGAGGGTACTAGGATATGCAGCGGTAGCTGTATTGTTATGAATATTCCTCTCCTTTTCAAAATGTTATTATCAAAAGAACACTAAGTTTTCGAAGTTACGTCCTTTACTGTATGCTTACAGTGTGAATGATTCTTTCAATGCTGGATTCAGTTCAAGATGTTTGCAAGGTTGAATGCTTGCCATATTCTACGTTGGTTCCTAACATCTCTTCAATCAGTAATATCTCATAAGTATCTCTGATTATGCTTCCCATTAACTGCTTACTGCATTCTCATATTATTGAAAGCGTGTTTTTTAATTTCTCATGTTGCATCTAACAATGTAAGCGAAAAGTTTGCGAACAAAACAATTGCCAGGGAAACCTACTAAGATACGCAGGATGCCAAGTTTTTCTGTGGACTTTAAAGGTGCACGAATCATGATTATATTTGTTCTCTGCTTGAATTTTCACTTTATAATTGCTTGCTGATGCTTGATTTATAAAAGCTTGCTGATGCTTTTCTCTTCGATTGCATGTCTTACCATCCTGCAGATATTACAACCAAACGCGAGGCTGTAGATTCAAATGCGCTTTGCTTTAAAATTCGCTTCCATTTCTGCTTTTTATTTTTCCGTTTTCCTTTTCCTTTTCCTCTTCTCTTTCTCTTGTGCTTCTCTCAAAAACGTTCCAATTAAAACACCTACGCTCAAAACCGTAGCTATATCCGTCATCCAGGTCAAACACTTCAAACTGCACCTTTCCTCCTTGCCTCGTGCAAAGAAAGCAAATATTCGAGAACCTCATACGCGTTAGAAAGAACTAAACAAAAGTTGATCGACATATGTTATCGTTTTTCAGAAAACGGCGTCAAATGTTCCCTTGGAATTCTTGACGAATTACGTCGTCGTCGTCGTTGGGCTGCTTCCGTTTTTCGGCTTCCTCCGATGGGAAATGAAGAGTACGAACGAGGAATCTCCAGAGAAGCAAAGTTGAAGACAAGAAGGACACGATCGCGGGTTGGAAAGGAAAGGAGTGATTACGGAGGAGCAACGTGGAAAGAAATGATGATGTGACGAGGTGGACAAGAACAATCGATATTGAACGATGGAGAAAAGTTTGGACGATCCCCGGAGTATGATCAAAGTAATCAAAGGTGAGTTCTTGCATGCAAATTTGAGCTGGCTTTTCTAATGCTCTGCTTGTCAAAAGAAAAGACTTGGGTTCTCTCCGTAGAACTCAAGTCCGTCCGTTCTCGTTTATGCAAACACCGAACATTTATGCTTTTTGAACAATCGTAAAAGAGTCAATTTGCGCAGTTATTTCTGGACGAAGGGAAAACATCAATCGAAAAAGCAGTGTGTCCTCGTTCCAATTCTCGCTTCTTCTACTCCTTATTCATCAATTTAGTTGGGCCCGGTTTTCTATCCTCGTCTGTCGAAAAGTCGCTCCTCACCATTTGCACTTACATTTTGGTCGAACGGAAAACTGAACGCGAACGAGATTTCAATTGCGAATAGGTTTTAATAAAAGTTGTCTGAAAGAATCAGTGTTATTGCGGAAATTTAATTAACACAATTTTGTTCAATTAGCGAAGTTATTGAGAATGTGAATTTGAATTTGAAGAAATGTATTGGCGAATAATAAATTAGAGATCCACATTTCTACAAATTAGGATTGCTGGTATGTTTAAATTCTTTTGAATCTTTGAAGTTTATTGTTTAGAGCCGAAGGTCACAGTTTGCGTCCAACAGATGAGATTTAATTGGCTTGTTGACTGATCAGAATCCTGAAAAATCGATCGCGATTCTCCATTGAGTGCTATTTGGAATCGCGATCGATTTTTCATATCGTTCTGCCTGAGATTAGGTAATAAGGCTGTACAGAAATTGTTTTCATAAACTCTGGGGCCATATCCACAATCGCCCCATTCGTGAACGGGCGCATTGTGGATATGGCCACAGGACTCCCCGGTCTGTTTTAATTAATTAATTGAGTCGGCTTAATTTGTGAAACTATCATTTTAACTTTGCCCTGTCTGTGTAGAAGGACGTTTCTGAATTACATTTACTCACAATTTCAATTCAAATCTCCCGCCGTTTCCTCTAACCTACACGTCAAAATGTCTGCCGGAGGCGCGACCGTTCGGATTTTTTTCTCTTCCACTATGTCTTCTATTCTTCGTCGTTTGGCGGAAATTCTATCTCTCACTGTTTTTACAACCGAACAAATAATTCTAAAACGAGAAATGTTGTCTGTTCATCTTCGATCAAACTGCGCGAAGCTTTTTACGCGGATAAGTAATTGAAAAGCTCGAGGAGGTGGGTGGTAGCTTAGGGTTTTGGGGTCCGAAGGAAATCGACGAGGAGCGGAAGCCCCGGAGGCGGCGTCTTCCTTCGAAGTTCTTCCATCGTTCGTACGTAGTCGGTCTCGTTTTGGGGTCGTCCGTTTTCAGAAAACGGCGACCGAAAAATGTCGATGTGTTTCCTCCGTGGTGTAGAAATCATTTTATAAAATTGGTCAGATAGTGTATTAGGTCGGAAAGAAATTAGTGTTCGTCGATTAATAGTGACGTCGAAATTTCATTTTTTACTTTCGCCTTATGTGCTAATTAATCGAATTCGTCTGCGTCGCATTGATTGATCGAATTTTCCGATTTTTCGTTTTTTCTTTAGCCCGAAAGCGAGGGACTGAATTAATTAGCCTGAAATTCCTATTTCGGCCGGTTCCCGCTTTTTTTCTTCTTTCGTCGATGATTGAATTAGTCGACTTGTCGTAGTTCTTCGTTCTACTTTTCACTTTTTCTTATCGTCGAAATTTCTATCGATCGTGGCAAATTTCTTACGGTCTGTGTTTACTTTGCATTTAATCTTTTTTTATTGATTCCGGAATTCTAATCAAACTTCTTCCGTTTCAGAAATTCGCGCGCCTCTCCGTTTGAATCGATTGAGCGGATTCGTTAATTAATTATTTTGTGATATTATTATTGTTCGGTGACAACGCATTCGTTGGACTTTTCGAAGAAAATATTCTCTCAAATCATGCCGTCGTTCATCGATCGAGTCAGTACGAGGAGTACGATTTCCAAAGAATACAAATGCACCGTTCAGTTATTGGACGATACGCAAACGATGACGGTCGATTTCAAGGTGAGTGGCGAGTGTTTTTTTCTTCATGTTTCTTGTGTGAGGTGGCCATAGTTCATGAGAGATATTTGACTGATTGCACAATTTGTAGGCACAGTACATAGTGTTGAGGTTCTCCAGTCTAAATGCATTGTAGTGCAGTGTGTGTGAGTTCGATCCAGGAAAAGCGAGGGTGGCTGCTTCCGATTGCTTCATTTGAGCTCGATTGTCACTCACTCACTGGCCGCCTAAGCTGTCTCTAATACGACCACGAAACGTGGCTAATGAAATTCCAGTTAGTTCAGCAAAGAGGAGAAAGACAGCAAATGCGCATTCGTACATTGCATTTTGTCAAAAGTCGCCCAGGTGAGCCTTCAACACCGAACAAGGAAGAAAATTGACGAATTCGTGCGGTTACTTCGACGACGCAAATAAGAGCATTCTTGTTCGTAGGAGGGTGGCGCATTTCTGGTTCGGGTTTTCGCAGTTTTTCATTCGCATAGTTCCGTCAGTTTTCTACAAAGATGGTAGCGGGAGAGATTTTCATCGTCGGTCGTATAGGAATACGCGCATTTGAACGGAAGCAGACGGACGACGAACGTGGAGGTAGACGCGTGTCCGGGTTTCCATCTAATTATGCTCGGCATATATACAATAGTTTAGGGTGCGTCAGGATTCGAAAACGAGCTGCCGCAGCCAGCAGCCCACCCTGTGTCACGAAAATGAGTGTCACCGGAATTGACAGTAGAAAAATGGCCGAAAGGGACGGGTTAGTTAGGTTAGGGTGGGAGTTCCCAGAGAATCGCGGGTGGAGAGCGAGAGAGAAAACTGCTGTTACACTAGAAGACTTAGGGAGCATCATCTAAATGCATGGATAGAAAAGATTGAGTGAGTTGTTTTGGCCATCAGGAATAGACGGACGAATCAATCACTCGTAAGGTCGAGGACTTCTGTCCGCGCTCGAG
Organism: Mesodorylaimus bastiani; assembly: GCA_034700065.1. Lineage (NCBI taxonomy): Eukaryota > Metazoa > Nematoda > Enoplea > Dorylaimida > Dorylaimidae > Mesodorylaimus > Mesodorylaimus bastiani. The sequence continues at coordinate 13,157 of JAQGCW010000064.1, read as the reverse complement.
CGAATGCTGTCCTCCGATTTGTCACCCTCAGAAGTATGAAAAATAATAATACGTTTTTCCCCGATTTCATTCGTCATGCATGCGTCGTTTTTTGTTGTTGGTTTTCGCCTCTCACTTCAACGTCAACTTCGTTCCTCGAAAATGATCTGGGGACGATTGACAGGGCTATTCATCGTGGATTGAACTTGTAGAAACGAATCAATGAGGTACTGGCTTTCTGAAGAGCGAGAGGGAGACATTTGTAGGCATGCATAATGAGAAATGAAGAGGTCGCGCTTGTTCAAGGCCAAAAACACATGCATTCGCCTCTTGGATCCTCGGAGACCGAATGGCGACACGGATGGGCCTTTTGTCAACATCTTCTTAGCTGACGCTTGTCCGGGGGTAAACAAAAACCAGAGGCTGTGTCGTCTTGAGGAGAATGCGAAACACGATGAATCCGTCCGGTCCGTCCGTCCAGACGTCTGTCGAAATCGAATTTGGTCACCCAACCAATCCAGCCCCAGTAATCGAATACGCAAAAGCGGGGACAAATCATCGACATTGTCTAGCGAAAGGGATTGGACACGGAATAAACGACTCGTTTATGCATCGAAGTTGAGTTACTCCATGACACACAAGACTCGATTCTCTGTGTGTTTACTCGGGGGGCGATTGTCACTGACGCGTGAAGCACTCAAACTTTCGCCTTCTAGGCTTTTGAAGTGTAGAGTAAGGTGCGAAAGTCCGATCGATAAAAGAAGAACTATGAAATTCGATATGCACAGTCGAGAGCAGTGTGGTTTTAATAATGCCACTGCCGTTTGTTGGCGAGGGAGCGTTTGGGATAGGAATGGGCGGCGGAAACGAGACATACATGGAGCGATGCTTGGGACGCAGAGAAGTTGTACAGACCCGAGGAAGACCGCAGAATGACGAAAGGAAACAGGAATAGGAAAATTAAAGATAGTTTTTTTGTAGCTGATGAACAGATACATTCTTTAAAAGTCACATGAAGTCAAGGATTTTACATCTCAAGTAGATTTTTTTGATCAGAGCATCTAGTCTGGAGTTTCCCTAGGTCAATTTGTTCTTGAATCTTCTGGTGTTAATGCTTTCTAACATGAATTTCGGTTCTTCTTTTCAGAAACACGACCTCGGACAAGCAATATTGGATTACATATGCGATATGCTCAACGTCGTTGAGAAGGATTATTTCGGTTTGCGATACGTAGATTCGAATAGGCATCGGGTAAGTAATCGATTTTTGTATTTCGGGTATTTGTTGGTGTGATCTCGACTTGGCTGTTCCTATAGAGGTCATTTGGGTGGCTAGTCGGTTCCAGGTAAGGTCTGTGAAGCTAGAGTTGCGTCATCTCTTCTCTAGCGCTCGTCTTGATCGGTGTGATCCTGAGTTTCCTCAGATAAGCAAGCCTTTGACTACCTACTGCCGGAGTCATCTCCGAATCCCTCGAGCAACCTCGTTTTTTGACTGACCAAAGAACCCTTGGTTTCGTTCCAAATCGTGCTTGAACTTTGACGGTTTTTGCATTCAAAAAAGCTTCGTGCTTCATTGTGGAAACGAGTTAGGACCATTTGTTAGGAGGATGCGTCCGGGGACATAAGGGACACGCGTAGGGAGGGTAGGGACTTCTTCGGCGGAGGTTTATTATTGTATCAGCGAGAATGAAGAGGGTCGAGCGAGTCCCTTCGGAGCCCAGCGAAGCGCGACCGAGTTGGTTGCCAGTCGTAGAAGCCTTCGAGAGCATCCTGCAATTTCGGCTTATGTATGTGTGTGTGTGCTAGGTGGTTCTGGTTGGCTCTCCTTCTGCGTGTAAAGTGTTATGAACGCAGTGGCCAAACGCCCGCCCGGAATATGCTGGTGAAAAAAATTATTGACGTCGGAAGAAAAACGTTGAAAACCTCCGCAGCTTCTCAACGACGTTTAGGTAATGGCGATAGAGACACGTCGGAATGCGTACCAAGGAAGAAATAGGCTGAAGAAGACCGAGTGTGTTCAGCACGTAGAAAACATCTAGGCGAGGGAGGAGGGGCCGTAACAAGCGAATTTTAAAGTTGTGGTGGGTGATAAGAGAGTTCGGGCGGTTAAGTTCTGCAGCGTGATCTCTTCTGCGTAACCCGGACGGGTGATAAATACCAAATTTCGACCATCAGTAGGCGTTCGTCGATCGTCCCAAAATCGAAATTGATGACTGACCGACCGACCCAGTGGACCAAGGGTTTATCGGGTTAGACGAGCGCGCGCTAGAGCTTGAATAATTATCGATGTTTCTTCGTTTGGAGCCAGAAGGGGCGGCGGAAGAGGAAACAAACTGGTGGGACTCGTCTTTGGCTCGATAGAGGGGAAGAGACGACGGAAAAATCAATTGCTCTCTGCGAATGATGAAGGCGATAGACAGGGGTTGTGACGAGGAACTGCATTCGACGGGAAGCTAGCTGTTGTTGCATGAACGAATTTGTTTCTTTATGAGAAATCACACGATCAGATCTGCGATTGATCAGCCCAAATTCACAGATAGGTTTCCGTTTGGACACAAATTTAGACTTCTTCGAATCAAACCTCCTGCTGAGGCAACAAAAAAAACCACGCGTGAACGTTTCTCAACCAGTTCCATCTGGAGTCCATATTTTTTTCGAACTTTGCATGAGATCACGTTGACAATATGAAAAACCGAACGTGGCCTCGTTGAAAATTGGCTCGACGATGAACGGGAGTAGAAACGAGCGGATTTCGACGGGGTGTTAGGTTGGTGGAGAGAGATTTTTTTCGAAGGCTGGACGAGTGGGAGTAATAAAAGCGAGAAAACTGCATGGGAAATAATAAAACCCGGCGGTGGCAGGGACCGCCCAGAGCCATCAGAAAAATCAGCAGGGGCCTGAGTAAGAGGAAAGGGAAAGGGAAGTAATCACAGAAATGTTTTATTAGGCGACTGTGGTGCTTGTTGATTTTTGAAATTCCGGATCAAAATTTTTGAGCAATGTCATCGTGTACTTGTCGGCGAAGGTTTTTTCGGATCTGAGAAAGCTTACGGTTTTTTTAACAGTTGCACAGGAAGTTGGCTTCGACTGGAATCGTTATAAATTTGAATTCGCAAAAAAATGAACTTGGCTCAGATGCAGATAACTTATGAATAAACAAAGAAAACATTCGCTGGAGCGATGCAAGCATTGGCGTGAAGAGAAAGTACATAGGGCCACTGGAGGGGACTTTCTATTGCATGTAAAGAGATTGAGGAGGAAGCACAACTTCCGAAAATGGTAAGCGATCCAATTCCCTCCCATTTTTTCGCTCCTTTCCTTGTGTTCCATTCAACTAACTTCCGTTTACCTTTTTCCCCCGCTTTTTCAGTATTGGTTGGATATGACGAAGCCGATATTGCGTCAAGTCAAAGGATCGTCGATCGTTTTCGCATTTCGAGTGAAATTTTATCCCTCGGATCCGACGATTATCAAAGAAGAGCTAACGCGGTAAGTGCGAAAGTTTCGATTGTAATTTTGTTCTGTACAATGAAAACGTTTTTAATTTCAGATACATGTTGGCGTTACAATTGAAACGGGATTTGTTACACGGACGTCTGTATTGTCCGCAAAGTGATGCCGCGATTTTGGGCGCTTATATTCTGCAAGGTGAGTCCTGTGTTTTTAGGCTTTTGTACAAAATAGAAACCTGATCTATTACTGTTTCAGGCGAAATCGGAGATTACGATCCGGTCGAACACGCGGGCAGTTACGTGTCGCAATTCAAATTATTCCTAAATCAAACGCCCAAATTGGAGGAGAAGATCGCCTTGGAGCATCAGAAGCTCAAGTAAGTTCTTACATTTTTGTGCGTTTGCTTTTTGATCAACGTAACTGCATATGTTTTCTTTTCAGAGGCAAAGGCTTATCACCGGCGGATGCGGATTTGCAATTTTTGAAGAAAGCATGCACGTTGGACACGTACGGTTATTATCCTTATACGATTAAGGTGAGTGAATCGTTCGTTTTGTTCTTTAGGTTTTCGTAACGCTGGTGATGATTTTTTCAGGAACCGAAAGCTGGCCAAGTTTACATGGGCGCAACGCCTCATGGTGTATTGGTTTATCAAACGCACAGGAAATTGCATCATATCAAATGGTAAGTCATTCATGCTTTTTTTCTTTTTTCCTGACCTGCTTGTTCTTCTAATGTCGCTGGCATGGTTTCTGAGCTTCATTAGTGGTTCGACACAAAACTAACGTTCTCTTTCCAGGAACGATATCGTCGGGTTCGATTACGATGGTAAAGATTTCTATATTAATCCATCGCCCGAATATTTCGATGAGAATAATATCGAGGTAAGTCTCGAATGGTTTAGTACGTTTCTATTCGGTTATGCTAATTTATATGATGCTTGGAATCGTAGTATTGCTTGCTTCATCCAAATTAGCACGCTAGATCGATCGGTCGTAGAAGCCTTTTATCATCTTTGTTCCCATTCGCCTGGTGTAATCTAACTTTAGTTGGAAAGCTTTCTTTGGTGCATCCGTAGGAAAATCAAAACGACTTGGCGGAGGAGACGAACAACGGGAATGGATCGACGCTTAATCGTTCGTCTGTTGATCATAGCGTTAGTTTTCTTGGTTATCTTTTCCTTTGAGTCTGCTTTATCTAATTGACTGGTGTATCGTATGGGAAGTAACAGGATTTTGTTCCTCTTTTTTCAGAAGAATGGTACGAAGAAGAAGCCATCGTTGAAGTTCAATTGTCCATCGGCCACGTTTTGCAAGCACTTATGGAAGTATATGATGGCGCAGCAAGCGTTTTTCACGTAAGTACTCGATTTTGGAGGATCTGCGGTTCTTTCAGTTCAAAACAGTTTACGTAGTTTGACTCAATGTTTTCATCTAACATTTCAGGAAACAACGAGCGACTGAAGTGAAACCGATCGCCATACGTCGTGGACCGTTATTTCGACGATCTACGTTCCGTTATACGGGCCGCGTGTTGCAAGAGATTCGGGAGGCGCCATCGCCGAGACGAGCCGAACCATCGTTCGAGCGGAGTCACCTACAACGACAGATGCCGCGAGACGAACGAAACGCGCCGTGGGCGAATAAGTTCCATACGTTACCGAGGGCGATGAAGCCAGGTAAGCCATTTCCTTATCTCTTTTCTTGGCTTGGATTTTTAAAAATTATATCGGTCATTGAACTCTCTCTGTTCCATTTCTTCAGCTTCGGACGGAATGGACTTTCACACGACGACGGCAACGAATGAAACACCGAGCGGCGGCGTCCTCCGTGACAGCCTGGCGTTGGATACGACGGCTCAAGGCACGCCGATTATCACTCCACTATCGGGTCTGAGCCCGGCATCGATGGGAGCGGCGGCGACCAACGGAATTTCGCCGCACGATACGAGCGTCACGACCGGAACGCCCGACGATTCGTACGTGATCAATCGAATTATGACCACGACAACGTCGACGCACAACGGTGGCGGAGGCGCGGCCACAACGACTTACAAGCAAGATACGGTGACGGTCAGTTTGAAGCACGTGGAACAACTGGAACACCAATTGGAACGGGACATCGTCAAAGCGGTCAAGGATTTCGAGAAGGAGCTCCCGTTGGGTACGAGTACGCCGGTGCCCGATCGAGAGAACAAAATGGAATTCAGTTCGTTCAAAGACAAGCAACGATTGATCGAAGAGAGCGTATTGAAGCCGGCGATCGCCTCGTCGCTATCCGCATCATCGCCACACGCCTCGAGTTCGATCAGCGGCGGTGTTCAGACGAAACCGACGACGACGACGACGACGACATCGGTTCTCGAATCGAAAGTTACATCGGCGGCGGCGACAACGACAACGGCTCGACCGCCTGCGAAACGAGGCGGCGGCGTGGCGAGTGCCTTGATCAAGACGGTACTGAGCGGGGTTATGTTCACCATTCTCGTGGTCGGCACCATCGTGATCGTTATGGAGATACAAGATCCACAATTCCGGCAGTATTTACGAGGCGTCCCGGGCGAGGATACGTTCCGACATCAGTATTACGAGCCGAATCGACAACGGGCGTTGGAATGGTACGGAAGAATGTCCGGACATCGTCAACACGAAGAGATGGAGATGGATTTCACCGATTAAGGCCGAACCAGACGGATTGGGACGAAATCCCGCACGTTTTTATGAGGTAAGCTTATAGTAGCTGGATGAATTCACGCGGATGCGGTCGAAGTTTAAAGGTGACTTTTGTCTTTTTTTGAAAGCTCATGTATTATTTTATTGATATTCTTTATGATTACTTAAATTTTTTTGCGTCTATCATTTGCTTGCCATGCTCGGCGTTTCTTTCGGTTCTGTCAGTAACAGTGTTGAGAATGAGATCCAGCCAGTAGAATACTTTTTTCGCCCATTTTGTTGCGGCAGCGCGTTTTCGGTTAAGATTTTAGACTTCCTGGTTTCTGTTAGATTTTTTAAATCCCTTAATCAGTCTGTTGAGAAACTCTTTTTTTAATTAACATCTCCTTTCCTTGGATTCCCAAACCTAAAAATCTGTTAGGTATTTTTCATTTTTGTGTGAAAATCTTATGAATCTTTGTCTCAACTTCTTTTTAAATTTCGATCGGCAAGGCATTCCCCGAGAAGAATTTTGGTGGACGCACGGTGTGTAGGGACTAAAAACTTTTTAAAAAATGGGCAGTATGCGAAAATATGTCCGGGTGAAGGTGGCTTTTGAACTTTCTCCAACATGATTACTTAGAATTAGATCGAGGTTGTAAGAATAAATGTTCAGTTAAACTGGAGCCCCAGTTTCCATAGAGCACTAGTTTTAGACCGGTCTTTGGTCTTTCCCTTTCAAACTTGGCCCCGATATCACTTTTGGCCGTATCCTGGTTTAGTGTGTTCTTACCTAATTAGGAGCTTCGAATGGAACGGGCGTCCCGAAAGCATATGTTTGATTTTTCTTCGTCTAGTAAATACCCGGGATATTTGAATTCTTTTACAAAAGTATTATGCACTATACGGTCAGGTTTAGAGAGGCTTCTTCTTGATATTTTTCCTTTCGTTCCGCTTTCAAACCGGTGTTGGTAAAGCAAGTTTTTGAGTATGGATTTGGTCGCCAAGCTTCTCGAACGATGTTTCTTAACAAATTGCCGCTTTTCAACAATTTTCGTTCTAATCTGATCCTTCCGTTTTTTTTAACTGATGAATGGACGATGGCTGGAGGAGACAATGTGTGAGCGCCTGTTTACTTAATTAGTACTTAATCAAATCTTTTCTAAGATATTTTTCTGATAAGTTACTTAAATGAACAGATCAAGATTTGAATATGTTTGATTTACTAGCATTTTTGTCTGTAGCTTTTTTTATATGAGGAAAGCCTGCAAGTTTTTGATCAAAGCCTGTGTCCTTTTTGATGATATTCAAGCGTCTGATTTTGAAACTAGAATGTCATTTCAGTTATTTTTTTATATGCGGATGTCCCAGTGTTAATTTTAGGGCCCCATTGTTTGAAACGTCAAGATGTTTCCAGTTTTTTGCTTAGAACCTCCTTTTTTTCTTTTTTATAGAAAGGTTAGGTTATAACAGTCATTTTTTTGTTAAAATATAGAACTCCAGTTTGTTGAAAATAGAGTGTTTAAATTTGTTCCAATTAAGATTCCCTTATGCATCATTTAGCGAAGTTCGAAATTTTATGTCCACGCATGTTTGTATCATTCTAGAAGCTTCATTTATACAGCGTTTTTATACATTTTTTGGGTTGAAGTAGGTTTTTGTGGATACATTATATATACGGTCTGGTCTATGTTCTTTTTCGGTGGGGATGTTCGATTGATAAGCGTGTTCTTTGTGATTATAAAGTTTCGGTCAAAATACAATTGGGGGCATATGAATCGCTAGGAACAGTCTATGAGTAAGACGTGACATGCTTGAGTAATAGATCATTGAGGAAAGGGCTGGCATTTGAGGATCGGTCTTCACCAGAGGAGAATTTATATGTTATTTAGCTTTCGCCAAGGCGCACCTCGAAAGGAGAACTGGGCGCTCGCGGAGTCAACAGGAACTATAGCATTGAGGGTTGGCTAGAGGAGAAGAGTGATCATGAAAACTAGGAGAGGCACCCACGGATCTATAAAAATAGAGTGGGTATCCTCGAATAGTCACGCCCGTCGAATCAAATTGATAGTGATCCGTGTCAGTTGCCGAGGAGAACTGGCGACGATTTATAGTTCGGAGAAGTCCGCGGAGGGGGGGGGGGGGGTAGATGGGGTGCAGAATTAGCGGGTTCGTCCCTTGGAGTAAGGATTGGTCGGATGTGGAAGTGGAACTGGTGGTAGATGGGAGGGGGAGAAGGGACGGGGGGGGGGGGGGGGGGAATCCCCGGAGTTCGGTTGAAAAGCTTTGGAAGACGAATAAGAGTGAAAAGAGGGGAATAGACGAGGGACAAATGGGAACTATTTAGAAACGCCTGTAGTCTCTCTCTTCTCTCTGTGGCCGAGCGCGTTCCTTTCCGTATTCAAATGCAATTTGAGCATATTGAAAAGGGAAGGGAACGGGGAGGGTATCGGTTGTAAAAAGGAGGATGGGTCGCTTTACGCCAGTGCTGCGTGAACTAACTGGATGAAAGTAAAAAGTGTTGGCTTAGGATTTACCGACACCCGTTCGGTCGGTCAGAGTCCAGACAACGGGACGTCGGCTCGAACGGGCTGGTGTCGCCGGGTTGGCTGCAATGGCGTTGAGTCGGAGGGGGCGACGATGTATGCGCAGCCACGCTCTCCATGAACTGTACGGCGTGGACCGGATTGGATAGCTTTATATGGGATACAACTTTTCAGACCACCCCTCCCCTCTTTCGCGCGTGTGCTAACTACGGTACAAAAGCATAATGGACTGGCGGCACGTGCGGTACGATCGACGACGATGGGCGGCTAGCGTGTTGGCGAATGGATCGCTATTGGACTAGTTTCCACGCTTCTTCCATTCCTCTGGGGGAATATGGTGTGTATCGGGCGGACGAGTAAGGGTCGTCGTCATTCCTAGTGTGCTCTCGTGTTCCCCGTACGTGTGCTGGCCGCCCCCAAAGAGTGGACGACGGAGTCGACGATCCGTAAGGTGACAACGGCGATGGTGGTGCTGGTCGTGGCAATTTGATTGCGTACTGTTGGTCTCCGTGCGAAGAAATCGATCGATCGATCGCTCGCTCGATGATGAGCTCGTTGAAAACTCGATCACGCACATTGTGGAATCAGAGCACGTTGAATCCGCTCACTTGGAAACATATCTTAGCGTCCGCATTGCTCCTGCACTTATGCAAATACGTCCTAGTCTTTTCCTATTGCTCGTTGGCTCATTTGACTTTCCACGGATGGACGCGGTGTTGGGCCAATGATCGATTGTATCCCAAATTCTTTCCCAATACTTCCGTGATTAGTAGTGTTCATCATCATCATCCGAGTAGTTCGTCGGTGAAGTCGTGCGACGGCTCAGAATCGATTCTAGTCTACGTGCCCAGCACTTATTATCAATGGGAACGTCGGCGATTGATCAGGGATACATGGGCCAAAGAATTGCTCACATCGGTGGAGTTCAAAGTGAAATTCGTATTCGTATTGGGCGTGGCTTCGGAATCGGAGAGACGTGAGTGCCCAGTGCCTATTGTATTGGTTACCTAGGTGTATGAGAGATCTCACTCACCAAAGGTATCATTCGTAGCATGCAATCTAGCTGGCCACACACTTTATCGATAAAAGCAAAGCACTAGGAAAGGAATGATGGATGTGACTGAATCATTTATTTGAAGAGTGACTTTTTGGGACGATTTCCATAAAGAAATGGGTCTTTTCAAAAAGAACCCAACAAAGCAGAGTCTTTTGAATCACAGAACCTGTTTCTTGGCGACACCCTTTTCCTGTAGTGCGGGAAAAGCAATTTTAATGTTAGAGAGGTGTCTTAAAACCCACGAAAGTGCGAGGCACCATCGTAAAGTAAATATTTGGAGATACATTTCGTGTATAAATAAACCATGTTGGAATATGTTTCTATCTCACGCATGGGGCGTAAAGGAAGTTTGAAAAACCTGCTGTGCTAACATTGTAAGCTGAATTTTAGTATTGGAAACGAAAATATGCTTGAGGTGCAAAGGCCAACAGGAAATTGCATAGATTTTTTGCGTTTGAACTCACAGTCACTGATTAGATTTCATTCCCAACAGTAAATACTCATTTTGTTCCCCCCCTCAAATAGTTTCCCCGGGGAAATTATTCGAGATACCCCTACCTCAAAAATTATATGGATTCCCATGTGTTTTTGAATAGAGACTGTCACTGTTGAGAAAAATCATGCTTCAACTGATCACTGATTGCTGATTTTGATTTTGACCAAAAACTGCTCAAAATTCACGCTAGCTTCCTTAAAATTGGGCATCCGTTTAATAATTTTCCCCTCCAGACCTCGATCGAAATAATAATTTTCCCAGGTTCTTATTTGCGTATTTACGGTAATTTTAAACCATACGTGTTACTTGATTATGTGGACTTGGGCATTTAGCTTAGACTAAATCAGCTGATAAGACTGTGCACGTTGCTAACTTATATATAGGTACCATAGGTTAAACTGCTTTTATAACTTACAAAGGCTTACAATGGCTTACACTGCACACAGCTCACACTACACTACTTTGCTTACACACTATACACGTCAAGCACTACACACTGCTTAACATTGTAACATGCCTTGAAACCGGATGCAGCAAAAAAACCAACAACCAATCATACTTTTTTGCAGCCTCCAACGATCAGCAACAACTGGAGCGGGAATTAGCTCACCACGACGACATGCTAATGTTCGACATCGTGGATCATTATTATAATTTAACATTGAAAACTCGAGCGATCTACGCGTGGACATTACGAAATTGTCCGCGCATCGATTTCCTGATTCGTGCCGACACGGATATCGTCTTGAATTCTCGACGTCTATTCCAATTTGTCAATTATCATTCCAACGAGATCGTCGCGGGCGGTGTTCGTCGATCGATGAAATCCGACCCGATCGTATTCGGTCAATGTCGTGCGTACGATTGCGTCACTCGATTGCCTTGGTCCAAATCGTGCCTCCCGACGGGATTCTACACGCGTACGGGTCGTCCGTGGTTCTATCCCGGCTATTGTCTCGGATTCAGTAGTATCGTATCGATCGGATTCGTCGGCAAGGCGGTGGAATCGTGGAGACGACGATCGGCGGATGGTCGAGGAGGAGAAGGAATGTCAGGAGGCGGCGGCGTATCGGCGGATGATCCGTATTTGCCCATGGAAGATTTACACACGTTGGGATACACGAGTGTCGAGATCGACGCCTGGCGAGTTGGACATCGCAAATTATTCGTCTACGATCAGTATTTCGATTCGTATTCGTGCCAAATCGACGGTGGAGGAGCGATCGCTTCGGCTGCGTACGACGACGATTCTGTGATGCGAGAGAAATGGACGAAATATCGAGCGAGATGCGATCGAGCTTGAGAGATGTTCTTTCAAAATGTGATTTCTTAAAAAGTGCCAACCAAAATTTTATGCACACATTCGATTGTACTGTGATTTTTTTTTGTTTCGTTAGGGCATGAATTCGCTTTAAATTTTTTATGCAATATTTGACTCATCACTTTTGATTTGGCGAAGAAAAAAGTATCACAGAGATAATCAGTTTCCGTCAAAGAAATCAGTTATCAAATCTCATTCTGACGAGAAGAGGTTCAAATTTGAATTTTCCCGCTCTTTAACTTTGGTGTCTGCTAGCGAGCGGCGAAGAAGGTTTTTTCGTGATTCGGCGTCTTTTTGAAGAATTTCAGTCCTTTTCGATCGTTCAAAAGTTCAAAGTATTTTGTTTCTTCTCGTTCATTTACGTATTTTTGATAGATTCTTTATTTTTTTCGACGATATTCTTTATTTTGAAACATTTTTCAAATGGCTCGAACTCGCGGCAATCGACGAAACGACGACGACGACGGAATGAATTTGAACGCCGCCAGCGATTGCGATGAATCGGATGCATCGGTAAGTGAATTGTTATCTTGTTTTTTTTCCTAAGTTGTTTCTAATTCTAATTTTTGAAAGAATTTTGAAAAGCAAATGTTTTTGAAAATATTTTGAGAAATTAGAAAAGTTAGAAACTTTTCGGATTTTCCCGCCAAATCGGAGTGAATTTTAAAATTCAATTATGTTTTTCAAGGTTTTCAACGGTTTTTTGCATGTTTTCGAAGCTCTGGCTCTCGTGTTTTGACAAATTACGTGCTTTATAGGCGCAAGGAATCAGTTCTTCCGCCTCCGTCGTTGGAATCGCCGAGAATACCGATCAGGTACTGTAAGAGGTTTTAGTTTTTCATTTTTGCTTGTACGGTATGTACCATTTTGGCCTGTACAGTATTTTATCGTTATGATGAAAAGGAATTTAATGCAATTTCCACTTGAGGTAAAAGAAGGCGCCGTTGCGTCCAAGACCATTATCATCCGAGTCATCGGCGAACCGGGCGACGCAAAATTTCGAGTATTGCGCACGTCTCGTTTGAAAAAAATGTTCGAGGAATATTGCAGGCGAAAGGTGAGTTGTTTTTTTGCTGATTTTAAATTTTCCAATTAAATTTTGGATCAAACATTTTGTGCCTGATCACATGTGCAAATTTGTTTCGCTTTCGCAGGGTGTTCAAAAACGCGGATTACGTTTCGCTTTCGATGGTCGATGGGCTCGCGATGGAAATACGCCGAATTCGGTAAGTCTTGCACATTTTTATGGAATTTGAATTTATGGGGTTGGCTTTATTTGCATGTAGGTTGCGAAAATGAAGCTTATGTTCAAACGAAGGTTGAGTATCTTCTTTGGGAGACCGTTCTTAGGGAACGATAGTTTTTTTCATTCCGCAACCAATTAGTCCTTTTTTTCTGTCACTTGTCCTCCCTAACTCATTCTAAACATACAGTAGTAGTCATTCAATCTTCATTCCTTGGCTTTTTCAGTTGGATATGCAAGAAGAAGAGGAAATCATCGAAGTCTTCGTGGAGCAAACGGGCGGCAGCAACAGTAATTAAATCGACGGGACCTACAGTCGTTCAAAAATATTCATGAGCGCGATTTTGAATCTAATTCGGTTTCCTTTCGATTTCGTCCGCGCAGAAGATTTTATGCTTTATGAGTTTGATTT
>JAQGCW010000063.1:0-17998 GCA_034700065.1 Mesodorylaimus bastiani | reverse complement strand
CGTCCTTGACACGCCGCAGCGCCACTGGCTCCGGGGTTACATATACAATCGTAGAGTAATGTATTCATACAGTTACTATCATCCCCGTTACACTGCCGTTCATTTCCGTTCGGATCGATCAGCTTCCCGTAAGGTCCATTGGTCGGGCACTGGCCTGCAGTACAAAGGTGCTTCTCCTTACGGATACTGTAGACTGTAACGTAGCCACTCTCCCTTACCATCCAATACGCAAATGGGTCCGTCTTTGGTCAGATGCGGAGGTTGGTTATTGGCGCATAAGCATACACCCCCCGGGGAGCATACAGTCCCGGGCCACGAGGCTTCGCATTGCGCCGTGTATGAGCAACCGGATTGGCCTGGATTGATCCCTAGCACAAGAGCATAGTCATACTGTACATATTACACTTTACACCACCAAATTATGCACACTCACTTCTCCAGCAAAATCCATTCAAACTGACGAATCCGTTCATGCACGCGCAACGTTTGGTCGATGAACACGTCGAGCCACCGTCGAATGTTTGACAATCGATATTCTCCGAACATGGGGAACCCACGACAGGTCCTGAGCAAAGTGCAAAGTGCGAACAGTGCAAAGCCCACAGTCGATATTTGTCGATACTTACTCGCTTCCTGACGCTTCTTTCTCTTGCGTAATTTGAATTTCCCGCGCAAACATTCCCTTAAGCTCGAACCAGGCGCGCAAGTATCCAGGAAATTAGGATCGATGCTCCTGGAAGGGGAAGAAACAAGCGGTTACAGTAAACTGGAGAGTGTAAAGCAGCAGCTAACATAACTAAGAGTGTAAAGTAGAGATAACATACTCGTGTAAACTGCAGAGTATCTTCCACGTGAGCACATCGCTTCTCCGCTCGCTCAAGTGACACACGGATTCCTTGATGCGGGCGGTGGTGGCTGAAAGCGGTTACAGTAAGCCCCCTCAGTGTTATACAGCATTTATGTACATCACAGAGGCACTTTACACTTCCGTTACACATTACAGGTCACATTGCACCTTTACACTTTATATAGCACAGGTTATACTACACCTTGATACTTCCATAAGCTCCCATCACTTACCCTCAACTCCACTTTGACTCAATATTGCCAACCACAGGAAATACACCACGGCGAACTCCATTTTACCCAATTCGGCACCAATGGAGTCCGAATAGCTTCCGACTGCTTTGATGGACTGGCCCCCACCCGAAGCCCCGGAAGTTTACCTATCGCCCGCCTCATAAACAAAGCAAAATCGATTACTCTCAAAGGCAACAGGCTAAGGCACAGGAATCGATTAATCGATTTGGAGCCAGTGTAAACAAACAGGAGCCAGGTGAAAGAGGCACCGGGCGGCCCCGATAGACACAACACTGTCTTATGCAAATATGCTCATTAACCTGATCATAATACCGGGCGGTTGAGGAGAGGATTAGAGACTGGTGGTGCCAAGTGTAAAGCGTATAGATTTGCCTAAGTTCGTATAGTTCTACCCAGCCAAATATGGTAAAATAGAGATAGTCATATAATGCATGCTGTGCTTGGTTGTATAGTGTCATAGAGGAGCTGGAGATAAACGACGTAAGCATGCTTACATCGCTATGATGTACGTACTATGCCATGTGCCAATAAGTGGTGTACTGCTTATATCATTGCCCGCGAAATTCAAAGTGACCGTGTTCCACATTGTGACACCTTACAAAAAATTGAAGAAGTTTACAAGTTTACAAATGCTTGCAAAAGCGTTCAAGTCATCTCTACCTCGCCAGAAACACTTTGTAATCTTTTGTAAACTTCAGTAAGCTTTTGTAAGGTGACATGACAGGGGCCTTAATTGTAAAGTAACGAACTTCAAGCCAAGTCATTTACACAAACTGAACATTTCAAATTAAAAAAAAACTAACACTGTTACCAAAAGTTTGTCATTTAAGAAAAAAAAATCAAAATCAAAAAGAATCAAAAAAGAAAACACGCATTACAAACCGCGCAGTTTAAAAAGCAAGTCCAACATTCGAACAGTCGGGTCATTGTCAATTACATCGATCGATAGGTGGTCATAATTGTGTTGATTAATTAATAATTCCCATTACTGTCGTTATCTTGTTCGACTTTCGGCTCGCGCTTGTATTCTCGTTCCTGGAAAGAGGAAGAAAAGAAGTATTAGGTTACTGTGAACTTATGAAGCAAAGTGAATAAGAACGACCTGCCGCCGCCCCTTTATACTCCCCTGATCCGAGGTTTGGTAACTTCACTCTCCTGCGTGCCTCTCTTCCTCTAAGATTCCCCATGCTTGTCACCTGCAATCTGCTCCGCCTATATTACTACTACCATACGAATCCACTACTGCTTCTGCTGTTGCCAAGTGCAAATCACAAACCTTTCATACCCTCTAATCGATCATAAAATCACACCGCTCACCTTATGACCACGATCGCTTACGCGATCTCCGCCACGAACTCGATCGCCGCCGCCACTGCCTCCGCGATCTCCACCACCTCGTTCCGAGCGATAATCCGAACGTCGGCGATCGTCCTGATATCGATCTCCACCAGCGCGTCGATCGCGATCACCGCCGCCGCCGCCTCCTCGTCCACGATCGCTGCCACCACCACCGCGATCGCCGCTCCTCGATCTCGATCGTCGATCTCCACCACCACCAGCAGCGCTTCGTCGATCCCGATCACCACCGCCGCGTCCGCCGTATTCTCGACTACGACTGTGCCGATGTTCGCGATCGCGTTCGCGCTCACGATCTCGATAATTATTCTCGCCACGTCCGCGATCTCCACCACCACCACCACCGCCGCCGCCGCCGCGTTCGCCGCGTTGCTCCGAACGTTCACGGCTGTCGCGATTCTCCTCGGAGGTTTTCGTCTTACGAGTGTTGCCCAAACCGCCGCCTGGAAAGAAGAAGCATTAGCATTAGCAGAAGTTGAAGTAGAACAAAGCGCGAAAAACTAGAGTGTATCTATCTGATACCGCCCACTGAACATCTGTGGCATTACAGTATGCACATGCTGTATCGATGACATCACAGTATGCGCATGATGTACAGACGGCATTACAGCACGTACATGCTGCACTGGTGAAATTACAGCATGCATTTGCTGTATTGCAGCGTGCACATGCTGAACTAGTGGCATTACAGCATGGATACTCTGTAGAGACGGCATTACATCGTGCAGATGCTGCATTGATAGGAATACATCATGCACATGCTATATTGATGACATTACAGCATGCACACGTTGTGCTCTTGGCATCACAGCATGCGCACACCGTAATGTCACCAGTACAGCAGGTGCATGCTCACTGCATCCCAACATGCACACGCTGTACAGATGGCATTGCAGCAATCAAGTGTACTTACCCAATCTCCTCGGCAACCATCCTTTCACCGTACGTCCGCGTTCCACATCGACCAATACGCGGCGTCCGTCGATTTTCTTCCCATCGCCTTGTTTATAAGCGGCTGAAAATGGTCCAAAATCGTAAGTTATTATAAAGTGGTTAGAAAATCAACATTATTTTTAAAAATGATGACATTGCCTTTCTTTTAAAGAGTATTCAAAATTTAGTTTAAAGTCCCAAATGGTATGCCCCAAGTTCGACTAATCTTACTGTATAATGAATTTTTTCATTAATAAAATCAATTATGTTTAGGTTTTGAAAATTCCTGTATCGAAATCAGTTCGAAATGTAATCAGCAGAAACGTGCAATATTTTGCATTAGACATTTACAAAAGCAAATCTCAAATTATTAGTCTCCTCAATTAAAATAAAACGTTTGCTTTCGGTGTCCCTGTACCCAAAATGTTTTATGCAAATGAAACCAGAGTAATTTTAAAAAAAATTGTCAAACTTTGTCAATTCATGATGAAACTGTACCTAAGCAAAATATAGAAGCCTATCTTATGCATCTCCTAATCATCTCAGAAAAATAACCGGCATAATTAATTATGAAAAAACCCATCCTTACCGGCCTTACCAGTACTCTTTTTTAAAATAACACTCATACAAACCTATGCATGCGCAGATTTTAAATTTTTCAAAAAGCCAAGACGACGCTCATCCGTAATACGGGTAGGCGCGAGAAACACTTTTCTCAAGGAGGTTCTGGAAAACAAGAAACGAACCCAACTTTAGTTTAAAAAATTATTAAAATTAAATTTTAAATTTTAAAAATTCAGCCGGGAACTTGCTCATTTCTAAACCCAGTTTTACCATCATTCTGTGACAATCCTTTTGTTGTTGATCCATCGACCAAAATCGAAGAAGCGCGTAGTTTTTTAAAATTATACCTTCGTGTTTACCTTTTAAAACCTCGAATTACACGCCCAAGTTTTTAAATTTAAAACGCCTAACCTATTGTCATTTTAAAAAAATTTAAAGGACTTACCGTGCATATCCCGCTCGTGTTCGTATTCAATAAACGCATAACCTCGAGGCTTGTTAGCGTTTGTGTCGTTGACCATTATGACCTGCAAAAGGTAAAGAATTTTTTTTTAAACTTATCAATTTACAAATTTGAATAAAGTTACAAACACAAAATACAAATTTAGAAAAGTTAAAATAAAAAATGTTTTAAAAAAGGAAGCTAAAATCGACTCACCTTTTTTATCGGTCCATAAATTTCGAATTCTCGACGCAATTTCGACTCGGATGTATCGTAATTCTGAAAATGGAAAACATCAGTATTTTTAACAGCAGTGATCAACCAAATTGAAATTTAATTAAATAAAAAAGTAACACTTACGATTCTGGACACGAATAGCGTTTTGTACGGATCCGTCGTAGATTTGGAATTATCTTGAGGACTCCCTGAAAATGACAAAATCAATATTATTTCGAAGCATAAACCAAAATAAATTTTTTAAATCGAGTAATGTAAGTTCAAAATGTGCATTATTTTCTAGGGCAAATGATCACAAAGAAAGATCATAAGCAATTCCGAATAACGCATAATTTATGCTCTGCCTGAAGTTTACAACGCATTTGGCGACTTCGAACGCACAATGCGCGAAAAATACAGGTTTTAAAATATTAAGTTGAACTTTACTCAAATTATAAGCAAAACTGTTGCAAATTGATCAAAATAATCTGGATAAATTTGCAAAATAATCTTTAAAAAACCTGGTTTTTCAAAGGTCATTTTGCACTTTGAGAAAAAAGAACGTAAATTTTGTACTTACATAAAGCGATGCCTTGCTCGATTTTGTACGTTTGCAATTCGGTTTTCTCCCGGCGCTGAAAAGAAGAAAAGCTGTCACCAGGTGAGCTCTGCAGTAAAAAAAAAATGATTTTGCAAATTTTTAAAACAAAAATGTAGAAGAAAAGCGAAAAAAAGATAGTTCAAAGCAGCACTTTAAAAAATTGACAAAACTAGAAGGGACTAACCTTACTCTCCCGACGTTCCTCTCTCGTCTCTGGTTTTCTGGGCGGCGGCGTGTCCTTGGGATCCTGAAAAGCAGCAAAAATATAATTTTACAGTAAGATAAACAGTACATCCAAGGAGGATAAACACAAGCTGATGGAAGAATGTACATTATTTTCTAGGGCAAATGATCATAAAAAGATCACAAGCAATTCCGAATAACGCTTAATCTATGCTATACCTGAAGTTTACAACGCGATTGGCGACTTATCGAACGCACAACGCGCGAAAAATACAGGTTCCTGCAGGTTAATTTTTCACAAAATTTCGGAGGAATTTGCACTGTTTTCTTCAGTTCAAAATGAATCGCGAAAAGTTAAAACAGAAATTCTGCCAAGTCAGGTCAGGAGGCAGTACTCAAGACTCAAAAACTTCAAGAAACAGGTTGCAAATTTTGATAAACCGATGACGAAATGAAAAAATTTTAAGATTCTACTCTCATTTGCTAATTAAAAAAAACTCGATGCAATGCGATTAGAATTCAATCAAGACCTCCGAAAATTTCATGAATTACACAAAGTACATATCAAAAGCATTATTGATACCGTACACGTGTAATGATGATGATTCGTTTTGAATTATGGTTGATTTCGAAAACTTTTTGCATTTTTCAAAACTGACAAAAAGCCACACCTTTTTCCAACATTAACTCTCGACTTACCTCGAAAATACTCAAATATTGAGCGACGCCCGTGTAAGGCGCACGTTTCTTCTCGAACGGCAATTTATCGGTCGGCGGAATGAACGGTAACGCATCGCGTGGAGCGAATAAGGCCAATAAATTCGGCGGTAGAAACGCCGTCATTATTTTCGACGGTGCAAATACGACGAAAATCGACGAGAATTTGATCGATCGATCGACGGGAATTTTTTTCCGCAAAACGCGGAAAATACGGAATTCGAAGAAAATACGAAAAAATTTCACGAAATCGATGGAAATTTGGAGATTTTTTCGAGAAAATAAGGAGGGAGGAATACGACGGAGAAAGAAGAATGATGAAGGAAACGATGAAATTTGGAGAAGAATCAGGGCGGATTTCGTTCGAAATCGATTGAAAATGACGACGATTGGAAATGATTTTCATAGAAATAAAAAAGCTAAGTACTTATTAGTAAATATCACCCGTTACGATATTCATTGACTAACGAAGGCAACGTACAAAAGAGTTTCCTTGTGTACTGTAAAGGGTAAACCCAGCAAAACCACTAGAAAAATATTTAATTCGCGCTTCTCACCAAATTACACGCGGTAGAAAGAAATGTAACCAAAAAACGGGTGACGGATACTAAGCATGACTGCACAGTACGAATTCAGATAAATCGGGTTGGAGTTGACATAAGCAGTCGCTAACGCGGGAAATTCAATTCTCACATTTGGAAACATCGACGAAAACGAACGAAATTGTGATTTCAAACGAAACTGACAACATTCAGCACCATTTTTATTCGAAATATGGCACGAACAAAAAGCGTGATTGAAATTCAATGATTCATTCGAGAGCGGTTACAGTAAGATTCATCAGCAGTGTAAAGTTCAATAAAAAAATTGTCATGCGGGTGAAAGCGACATAAGAAAACACACAACTAGCCAGATCATCAATTATGCAGCTGCATAAAACTTCTTATAACATGATAAAAGCTTACAAAAATGCACCTGATTTCTTTGGACTACAGTACTAGTGGGAAAATTATGCGTAAGAAAGATTGCATAAAACTTTTTGGTTACTGTAAGAGCATTTTTTCAAAATTTTGGGTTACTGTAATGGCTTCAATGCAATGTCTTTGGTTACTGTAAAAGCAGTCCAAAATTGATGACTAAACAAGAGTGTAAAGTGGTTTTCAAAAATGACTAGCTCAACAGTAAGTGCAGCATCTTATATCCTGAGCTAACAGACTAAAACGCAAATAAAGAAGTGGTCACTGAACTGACCAATCAGAAGGAAGGGACCATTCCATCGATCAATAATCGATCTTGTTATACTCGCGTTGTTTGCGATATCCGATCATGCAGCACAGTAGCATGGAGAGGACCATTCCCAGTAATTGGAAGCATCCAATACCGACGGCTAATCCGATGATGAGGCTCAAGTTCTTTTGCAATTGTTCTTGGATCACTTCGGAGCAACCCTAAATCGATTGATCATATAATCCTGTGATTGCCTCACAGGATTGAAATGAGGTTGATGAGAGGAGTCCATTGACACCTTACACGATAGGTTTACCTCCATCGCGCGTCGAGTTAGCAAGGCAACCATATTTTACCTAACGGTAAAATACAGTTGCCATGAACTCGACGTGCGTAAGACGAATAACCCTATCGTGTCACATATCAAACGACTCCTCACAATAAACTGAATCCATTGGACTAACTTACCCTTTGAAAAATATGCGACTGATGCAATTGGCGATTGGTTTCGTGGAAATCTCGATGGATACCACAATTCTCGCCGTAATCATCCATACCGCGTTGGTTGCAGCACGACTTGGGCACTGGCAATACGTCCGAGCTGCCGATGCCCAATTCGGGCGTGTCCGAGTGTTTGGTGGTGAAATACGAGTAGTGGTAATTGCGATAATCCTTGACACCGCAACATTCGAACTGAAAGCAGAGTGTAAAGTGTAAAGTGAACACAGAGATGATGCAAAGCACTTTACACTCTGGACTCACCTGATGTTGGATTCCATCGATCAAGCCGGTCACTCCGCTGTAACCCTCGCGGCCGTAATGATTTTGCATAGCGTCCGAAAGACTCTTCTCCACGTATTCACGCAGCTGGAAAAAGTAGAAAGTGTAAAGTAAAAGCACGGAGTGAAATGTATTTTACCACTTACCAAATCTCGATGGAAGTAAGCCACCAGACCGCACGCCAATTCCAATGTGAAAACGATCAGAAGGAGGATGAAGAACTGAAAGGGACGAGAGTAAGAGTTGATTGAGTGTCAAGTGTACAGTGGGATGCAATTTGTTGTGGCGAGTCGATAGACACCTCACACGATAGGGTTAACTTCCTCGCAAGTCTAAATAGTATCGAAACTCTATTTTACCCGTACATGGGTAAAATAGAGTTAAACCTCTATCTCGACACCCAACAGTCATAATCCAATCGTGCAACGTGTCTATCAACTCGCCTCGTTCAGACAAACTCACTTACCGCGGTCAACATAGCCGGGCTCAACTTCAGAGCTCCGAAGCATCCGAGAAATCCGAAAATCGCCATCAACGCTCCAGCGGCCATCAACAAATACAGGCTGGTGTGAAATTGTTCCATGTTCTTATTCAACGACATGACGTGCTCACCGACGGCCGGATCGAATCGGAGCCATAGGGCGACACCCAGGACGCCCAGACCTGCCAACTGCAAAAGAGAGAAACAGTTATGTCGAGGTTAATCCAATGTGTGAAGAAAATTACAAGAGTGTAAAGTGCATAATTAAATTCAGCATGATCTGAGGAATCGTTTGATATGTTACACGAGGTGTCTATCAGTCCTGCACGTTGAGATGTGGTTGGAACCATATTTTACCAAACACGCATGAACATTGCAACCATATTTTACCAAAAGTGTAAAGAGGCATCTCGCCAAGCAGTAAAGCTAGGCGTATCGAGTAACATAACAATCGACTCGTCACAGCGAGGTGAATTGACTTCTGCCATGCTCCTTCACTCTTGTGCTACTCAAGTTAATTAACTTTAAAGAAGTTGATAACAAATGTTACTTACCCAAAAGATCAAATTCAAAGCGAACACGGTCCATCGCAAACAAGCCACGCAATTGTTCAAGCCAGCTGACGCCATTGTGGTCAAATCACCGATGTTATTTTGTATTCGAACTTGCCTCGAATTAGACGATGATCTGGTTTGGTCAAAGGAAAGATGGATGTGGTAAAATATGGTTGATCTGGACAAAAATGTAACTAAGGTTTCGACAGGAGGAAGATTTTTTAACTAAATTCTTTTATCATTACTCCGGATATAAAATAAGTATAAAACGAGGGTATCTCAATAGCACCCGTGCATCAGTCAAAATTCATTTCATACACAATTTGAAACGTAAAACTTTACTCAAAACACCAAAAGTGGCCCAGCTATGAAAAAATAGCAAACATATATTAGCCTAATCAAATACATGCACATGAAATTTCTTCTAACCAGAACAAAACATGACTAATCAAGCATAACTATGAGTCCTTCCCACCTAATCCCTGTCATACACCTAACAACCTCCCGGAACAGTGTGAAGCTGCTTATGCTTCTGTTTCTGCTTCTCGAGCAGAAGCATAAGCAGCTTCACACTTTTACCCAACCGAAAGGCCAAGGATCTCCAAGCACCAGCCAGACGAGTAGGTAAAAACGCGCGCACCCTCGGCAAAAGCAGTTTCGAACACTAAGGCGTCCTAGCAGTATAATGAAAATAGGCTATATGGATTCTCGATAGCTTCCTTCCTGCCATTTGCTCCCGCCCCCTGTTCACTGGCCCTCTTTTCCTTTCCTCTGTCGCTCCCCAGTCTCGAATGCAAAATCTCTGCGTCCCACATATCGCTTTGCGACAGCTGTCCTATGCGGAGACTCTACCCCCCCCCCCCCCGCACCCCCTCGAAAACTGAAGGGGAATAGCATATGTCGTACCCTTTGAGCACCGAATGGCTTCTTGGGAAGGATGACTAATAAGCCAGTGAAGAAGAAAATCGATAGAGAATGCGAAGTGAGGGGTTGTGAATAGACGCTTTACACTCGCTCAGGCGAGGCGCTATCTAATGCTTTGTGCATAATTGCATCATTGCACAATGCATGCATGCATTGTGCATGTGCATGCATGTGCCCATGATGAATGCATGCATGCGTGTGCATGCATGCAATGTGCAATGTGCATAAATGTGTGCATGCAATGTGCACTGAATGCGCATGCATTCTATGCATGCATGATGCATAGAAGCAATGCAAAGCTAGGAACCTAACTTTACCCAAAAGTTGCATAAGACAAGGCCTAGTTTACACTGCACAATGCCGCGCAACTCCTCATATAGTTACTTTGCTAGTTCACTACACACTGCCGCAACCTAACTTTACCCAAACGCTGCAGAATTGCTTCTGCCAGATTGGTTGACTCTGCGCAAAGTTAATCACATTCATCTATCAAGATAGCTACTACACTTACAGCGCCTCAAACCTAAGTTTCCCAATCAGCTGCAAACTAGTCCACTTTAAACTTTACACTGCCACAAACCTGACTTTACCCCAAAGCTCCAAACTGGTTTACACTGCAAAATCGTACCATCTCCATACGCCTGTGCACATAGAGCTAGGCTAGAGTGATCCCTCACTTTACACCGCCACAAACCTAAGTTTACCAATCGGATACACAGTGTAAAGCATGAACCACGTGCATACTAGCTACTATAGCTATGCTCCTCAACATAGGAACTTTACACTTTACACTTTCCCAATCTCCAAAACTAAAACTCTTCAAAGTACCAGCGAATCAAACGCTGTAAAGTCAACAAATCCCCACTATCCACCCAACCATATTTTACACACTTTACTTATTCCATGTCACCAAAGGAAAGATTCTTCAGAGTCACAAAAATCAGACGCAGTGTAAAGTTCAAATCACACAAAATTACATACCATAGAAAAGGCGAAAAGCACACTGTTGACAGAAAGGAAATGGCACATCCAGACACCCCAACCAACCAGAGTGTAAAGTGACACTTTACACTCTGGCGCACACTTACAATGCACTCGCACATACATAAAGAAAAAAAAAACCTATTTTACAAAAAAAAAAACGAAAAAGATCACAGCTTCGAAACAGTTAGGTCAAAAAAGAAAAAGTTACAAAAAGGAATGCATTGCACAGATGCAAATCACAAAAATTTGAATTTCCCGCCCAGCAAGATTTGAAACGAAAGATCGAAAAATAACGCTGCCATACGCGCACATACAATTGTGATATATAAAAACATAAAAATATTTTTGAAATTCGCGCCGAAAGGAAGAGCCAACTCCACGATTGTTGAATAATCGGTCCATATGGATCATGATCCATCGATCGCCAAATTATTTTGATGTTTCATAGCGTAATTTCAATTCTCGATTCTCGCGTGATATGCGTGCGATCTCCTCGCCAAGAGTTTCCATGCTGTCCTAAAAGATTGTAAAGTGTGTTAACGGACTCATCTCCTGGAGAGGAATCGATAGACACGTGACACGATACACCTATCTTTGCACTACGCGGAAATGCGCATGAAACCATATTTTACCATATTTTATTATCTTGACACAGCAGAAATAAGTATATCGTGTAACGTGTCTATCCACTCCTCTCCATGACCCCAATCCACCAATACCATCTAATCAGTTTTTCCATTCACTCACCTTCAAAGTGATATTCTTCAACAGTGTATCCTCCAAGACGGCTTGCAACTTCCGAATCATTTGCAACGCCAGTTCGGGTGTCAATTGTCCATCGGGGTTGAGGGGCAATTGTTCAGCGGAGATAGGTGCACTCGTTGGACCACCACCAGTGCCACCTCCATAAACACTGCCCATTATAGTCTGTCCGCGTTTCGCCAATTGAGCCTGCAAATCACAGGTTTCTCACTTTACACTCCACTACTTTCTACGCATATCTACTTTACACCACACGAAGCCAGACAGATGTGACAGCCAGAGCACCCCGCGAAAAACAAAAAGGCACCACAGCACACGCGATACAGAAAATGTGCCCCATGTAAAGTGTACTTTACAGTCCCAGATTAAAGTGCATACCTGATCCAGTATCTTAGCCAGCTGCAAGTAGGCGGGGAGGTCAAACTCACAAACTCTTAGTGGTGATCCATGGGCGGGAAATTCAAAATTAACAAAGTGTAATGATTTACTTTACACACGCTTACCTTATTCAAATCGACGGATTCGGGCGCCAGCGCACCGCTCTCGTCGCGTAAAGCGTACATTTGAACTAACCTGAAAGGAAACTCTGGTAAAATATAGTTTTTAGTGTAAAGTGTCTAAGTAGTTTCAGCGTACGATGGCGAGTCGTTTGACACGTTACACGACGGGTCTACCACCTCTGCTCGTGGAGTTGAATTCTGCTGCTTACACCAGAGCTGCTTATGACAAAAGTGTAAACCAGCACATCTCTACGAGCAATAAAGCTAGACCCATCGTGTAACGTGTCAAACGACTCGTCTCGTCAATGTGCATCTTTTAAGCATGTCAACATGTGACATTAGCATACAGAAAATTTACAAACTTTACACTAACCTTGACTTCTTTTGCAATTCGGCCACCAATTGTTTCGCGTGTTCCTCCAGGAACTCGATCTTCTCCGTCCGACGAGCCAACATTCGCTGAAGTTTGACGATTTTCTCGATCATGGCTTGATTATGTTCGCAGACGCCCTGAAAATGGAGGAGAAATGATCTGTGTGCTTTAAAAAAGGTACCAACCCACTTTTGTCAGTACTTAAGGTGACTGTTTTTTGAAAGGTAAAACTTTGGACATTATCGTCTATCCGCGCAGCAAACACTAAGAAAGGCTCAAACAGAAATAACAGAATAGAAACTTTATTATGCATGCAGCTCAACTTCACAACGTTGCAATGCCTGTAATGCAATACAAACGTCATGACGTGCTATTGATGCAAATCTATTTCCTGTTTAGGGTCAATGCTAATTGGGTAGTGTAAAGCTAAAGCAAAGTTAAGACAGGGTATCTGAAAGACTCGACACGATCGACCATAAGTGTGCCCACCTCGAAATTTTGACTCCCTTGTTTTATTTCATTATTTGATAGCCCTACGTTTGTAGGGCTATCAAGGCTATCAAATAATGAAGTAAAACAAGGGAGTCAAAAATTTGAGGTGGGCACACCCTGTGTCGATCCTTACAGACCCGGTCTTAACAAATGCGGGACCCTTTTATCTCGTGATTGGATAATGCAAGTTTTAAAGCTTCTTATGTGTCATTTAGTAGCTCTCTTCGAGATCTGCAAACAATGCTAGCGAACATTTTGCTTAAAAAATATGGATAGTCGGCTTTTTTTCTGATGCAAACTTGCGAACAGCAACAAAGGTTAACATCGGATTTTTAAATAAAGAACTGTCAATGCCTTGAAAAAGTGTGAAGAGAGTAACAAAATGAATGTAGTGTATTAAACGTTGAATAAATTTTTAGTGATTCATGCGATTCAGAACTTGTGCAAAAAATTACACTTAAAGTCGAGTATTCTGATAATAATACACTATAGCCGAGAGCGCCAATTCAAATATACGGATAAGAACGTCATAGTGCACGATTTCTATCTAGATACCGTACGCAAATGAGATGTACAGAACCCAACATTTCAGAAGAGGATGGTGAATGAACACTGCTAACGTTTCTATTTTATTATTTATTTTTGACCAAAGCAAATTTCATCACTGCCTTGATCAACTAACTGTTTCAAATGAAAATCCTATAAACTATGAATGAAATGTTCCAACAGTGTTCAAAAACGTGTGATAAAATTTCGAAACATATTTGGGAGGACCCACATCTGTGCAATCTTAACAATGATTCTTTACTTTTGAAGCAGTTATACACAATAAGTTCATTTAACTGGGCGACATATAAAGAGTACAAAGATTCTTGTGTATATATATTTCCAAAAGCAATGGATAATTATACTGAATTGAGTCTGAAGCTGGATGTAGCATGCATCAAATTTGCCTCAATTTAAATTAGTCATGAACAGTCCATACAATTTCGAAAAATTTATAATTTACGCATCATATCTCGTTCGTTGATCCTTTTTCGCAGGAACAGTGCAACTCAACTTCACAATGTTATTGTGTCATCTGTGCATCAAATGTTCACGCTGTAAATGCCTCCTGTACAGCATGACAAAGCGTCATGGCATGCCCCGGCTGCAAACTAATAGTCTCTTGTCAAGGTCAACGCTATGTACAGTATACATACCACGGAATTTCAATTTCATAAGAAACAAAATCGATAGCAATCGTGATATCATTTTCTTTCGTCGAAAGAAAAATGATATCACGATTGCTATCGATTTTGTTTCTTATCAAATTGAAGTTCTACAATTCTCCGAACATTTCACAATGCCATGGTATTGTCTGATAACATAAAATATATGTAGAGGATACACAAAATTAGAGTTTCTTTTATATCATTTATGCTTGCGCTACCCATCCATTTGCTCCAATATCTCGTTTCGCGTGGTTCCATATAGAAATCGTACAAACTATTATCGAAATGATCCTACTCTGCGTCCGGTGAAAACTAATGTCCCACGAAATTTTCGAAACTCATTCGCCAGGGCACAGAGATACGCGATTTAAAAACTGTCATTGACTCTGCCTAATTCTCACAGTAACTCTGTGAACTGTGCTGCATAAGTATTGTTAGTAAAATTCTGATCAGCCAAAGAAATTAACAATAATTAAGAACTACAGGAGGCAGAAGAAATTGGATGCACTTGTCACCAATTTTACCTCATTACTGTGCGTGCAAATTAGTAAGTGCCAAAAATTCTGGAAATCCATTCAAAAAATGAATGAAAAAATATTCATAGAAACGGACGGCAAACATAAATGATCCTAAAGCAACATTGGGTTTATTGCTCACCGCCTGAGGTACCTGTCCACAAATGGTGATGGCCTTTTTTCACTAGCGGTCTACTAGTAGCCACTAGAGTCTGACAAGAACATGTGATGTTCTTATGTGTATGCGTAAACGAATGTTTTCGAGAATAAAGCGCTGTGAATGATCCGAATGGGCTGTATCTTTTCATGTAATGTTCAAACAATGCACGCCGCAAAATAATAATCATAATGCTATCTGAAATTAACTTTTTGTAGAATGTGTACTTTTGTCTTTGTTTGATGCAGAATCGCTGAACGTAACACACAAACATATACGGTGCATGTTCATTGGTTAAGTGCTACAAATTATGCGCATCCACTTATCTTATCTGCATGAATATATTCAGATATATCGACAGATGTCATGCAATAAAAAACAAACAGAATTACATGTTCATGAATATGAATAGTAGAATGTGCATTTATTCTGAACATCTACATGAATATACATACATATACAAAAAGTAACAAATAAATAAATAAATATATATATATATATGTATATATGTACATATATATGTATATATACGTTCAGAATATATACATATAGCGTATATATATTATATGTGTGTACATACAAGTATATATGTTATATGTATATATATATTTACACATATATACATATATTCATATATTCCCAATACCCAATATATTCATATTGGGTTCATTTGTGATAACGTTATGTTATACCACAATGTTTTGCATTGCTCAATCATATACATGTAAATATATCGAAAAGAAACTCAAACTTTGATCGCACGTCGCTCATCGCCATAGGTGACACTTTATGCTTTATTCCTATTCTATTCCTATTTTATTCTATTCAGTGGTGACACTTCTGATGCAGAACTCCAAATTAGTCACCTTTTGCATGTGAGAGAAAAATGCAGTTTCCCAACCGACTGTTTATTACATTACACTACTGCCAAAAGCTCTTATTCAAATATACGCATAAGAACAACATATCGTACTATTGACTAGATGAATGGGAACCGGTCTTCGGACTGGGGGTGTTATAGAAGGGGGCACCTAGGAGAAGACAAACAGAAGAATATGAAAAAAAAGTCAAAAAAATCGTACTATTTCTATGCAAAACATGAGAAGCATGGTGTCAAGTGCCCGAATCTCCAATTATTTGCAAAAAAGGAAATTTGGAATGGATGTCCCCGACGAAAAAAGTGCGCGTTTATGCAAATTTCGCATTATTTACGCATTAAATCACAAATTTGCATAAACGCGCACCTTTCGTCGAGGACATCCATTCCAAATTTCCTCTTTGAAAATAATTCGAGATTGGGCACTCCCAATGGTACTACCCCATTTGAGAAGAGGATGGTGAATCAACACTGCTAGCGTTTCTTTTCTATAATTTATATTTGACCATTGCAAATTTCATCACTACATAACGTGCCACAGTTAGTTTCAAATGAAAGTCCCACAAACCAGAATAAAATGTTCGCACGATCCTCAATAACGTGTGATAAAATTTCGAAACCCATTTGGGATGACCCGCAGCGGTGCAATCTAAGTGATTCTTTAAAAAAACTTTTGAATCAGTTATACACAATAAATTCGCTGAACTGTGTAGATTACTACAAATGTAACTTCCTAATGTACATACATATATTTCCAGGGCAATGGATAATTTTACTGAATTGAATCAAAAGTTGGATATAATACTCATCAAAATTTGCCTCGATTTTTATATTAATCGTGAACTATAACTATAATTTTTAAACAATTGTCATAATTTACGCATCATATTGGGGTAGTTCTCTTATTATTATCGCAGAATTTGGCATGGTGCAAACATAAATGTTCAGCAAGAAACCTTCGCTTTCTAGCTCACAGTCTGAGGTGCCTGTTCACAAATAGTGATGTATGATGTCCACTAAATGTTCTGTCAATTTTGACACGAAATGAATGATGTTCTTATGCGCATATTTGAAGGAGTGCTTTCGACAGCACAGTGTTCAATGCATCGTGCTACTGAACAAACCAAGGCTTTACCTATAATCCCTTAGGACACTGGTTTGCAAACCTAGAACGAGCTGGTACCAATCAATCCTTGCCTTGCGTTCAGATAGTTTGTTGTGGCACTATGCCAAATTTGGCAGTAGCAATAACCAAATTTGCCGACTTCTATGTCTTCTTTGGAAATTTCATAAGCTCATTACATTTTATGTACTGAAGCGATCTTGATATCTTTTTGCATAAACATAAGATTGCCCTTAGAATATCGCGCCAAATTTGAAATGGGTTCGACTTTTAGGTTCCCCGAGGCATGGGATTTTTAAAAGCAACTTCCAAAAAATTAATATTTTTCAAATTGAAATTGAAATTTGTACAACTACTTTACCACCTGAGCCTTGATACTTGAGATCAAAGCGTAATCAAATAAGCAACTTTCATGTACGCATGGCTTACCACCACAACATACGTTTCGCCAAAAATTACGACACACAGAAATTTTTGATTGTAAATCCGAAAAAAGTCGCTTAATATATAACAGAAAAGAAGCAACAACTTTTCGAGTGCACTTTACTTTGAATCGACACATCAGCAGAAGCAGAAGGAACTTACTCCCATAGTACTGTACTTCTAGGTTTCTTCTGCATCATAAGTAAAACCAACGAAGTTTTATTGCATTCATTGCGGCGAAGTTCACTCATTTTGTGCATCACGAGTACTTTTTTTGAAAGCATCTAAACTGCCTATCTATCGTAGTACTCTGTTGCTAAAAGGATACATATAAACCCTGTATGTGCAGAAGAACATAATGACTTACTGTAATTATATAATATGGTATAGACCACTGTGTACATAAATAAATATATGTACAGACGCACACATATGTATGCGTACATTCGAAGATGCAACAGTGATGACGCGTGCCTTTACACATTTTGCACATTATATG
>JAQGCW010000062.1:0-18210 GCA_034700065.1 Mesodorylaimus bastiani | reverse complement strand
CTCGCCCTTGGCTGATGAAAAGTTTCAGCAGCTTGGATGTCTGGGTTCACTGAACGAGTAAGCTGGTGCATTCCGGATGCCAAAAACCCCGAGCGCCTTCTCCCGCTCATCATCATTCGAGTCTCGCACACTTCGTTGTTCTTCTTCATCACACGCACGAACAACGTTGTCATCATTGAGCGACACACACACGTACACGAAACGAACAACACACGCGCATAAGCACGATCACCATCGTCTCTACGCACTGATCACCATCATCGTCGTGTTCACAAGTCGCGGACGGTCGGTTTTCAGCAACGATTGTCGTGGGGCACCGTTCGTTTGAGCGTGATTGGCGCCGCCTTCTTCCCAGTCCAGTTGCTCGCGTTCGACCGTCTTCCGTAACGCCGCTTCCATAACGCTATAATCGGGCTCGCTGGCGTACTTGAGCGTGAGGAGATGATCGTAGATTTCTTGGAACTCGCGCGGCGCCTGACCATTCAACCTCTGCGGGTCTCTGTGCACGGCTTCCTTGGCCACTGCGAATCAGCGAATCAGCGAAAAGTTATCAGATGCCTGGCCCCTGGGTTGGCTTTCAGGATCCAGGAGCCCAGCCCGAGCAACATACTCGCTTTGATGCCTCTGAGAGTAGGGAGAGCTTTTGTTGTCATTTGATCAGGATCGATCAAGTGCACATTATGGGGCAACCATAAGGATTTGGTCATACGATGATGCGCGAGATCCGGGTCCCAACCAACGCTAATGGTCTGAGGATACCTCGGACGGATCCAGAAGGACCCCCGAGCAGAACCAACTTGTGTCTTCACACTTTCCAACCGCCGGTTCCCCGGCGGTGGCTTTCCACGAATAGCTGACCCCGGAGGGTGTACGAAGTCGGAAGTCAAAGAAAAAAAGCATTCTAGCGAAAGAGCGCGAAGTCCTCGAAGTGAGTCGGAATCTAATTAGCTCACTCGCAAAATGATGAATCCGATTATGAAGCTCTTCTCCGAAGCGAGAGAGAGAGCAGTCGCAGAAGTAGGAGCATTCTTTCTTGGAGTGCCGGTCTCGTCTCTCATCATCATGAAGACCTGTTTGGACGGAGAGACCGTCTGACTCGCCCGAGCCGTTTTTATCTCGCCGGCGTCAGGTCTCGTAAAAAGCAGCCTTGGAAAATACTCATCGAGACGAACCCTACGAGCTCGCAAAAGCTCCGCTCCGCATTTTATGGCTGCACACTGGTTGAGAGAAGTAAAAAAAGAAGAAGAACGGAACTCCACGGATTCCCTGTGCGAATGTGGTTTCGTGCAGTCTCAGTCAACCGGGGGTGACACCGGGGATTCCAGAAACCACTTCACCGCCCGTCTCACAGGAAAACTGATATTGCTCCACCGACCGACCGCTCGTCGGTGGGATTTCGGAGAGTAGTAGGTATTTTGTCAACGATTACGCGGGCTGGCTCGTTTTCATCGGAGTGTCGGTGAAATCCGGTCTTTCCTCACCCTCTCTCCCTCTCTCTCGCTCGTTCATTCTCGTCGTCATTCCATATTTGGCCTTCGCGAACATCCACCGCCCGTTGTGTGTCGCACGATCACCGAAGCATGGCGGCGGGGTGGTATCGCCTTGTTTGGCTCATTGCCGGTTCTGTTGGAACAGACGGGAGTAGTATTTGGGATTTAGATAGTAGCAGATGTCCGACTTTGTCGACTTCGAACGGGAAGGTTGGCCTATTCCTTTCGTGGAACCCCCGCTCCCGGCTCCTTCGCTTTCCACCTCCCCCCATTCGTTGAACCAATAAATTTGAACCACCGGATTGAAACAAAAGCCAGTTCCTGTAATGTTTTCCTACGCGATCGTGTCGTTTGGCTTTCTGAGACGAGTATCAATTACGCCATTGGCGATCCGGTTTTCCTCTTTCCCTAGAGGGAGTAGGATTGAAAGAAGAAAACTTGGTTCAATGACGGCCGGTTTGGCTCGGTTCGAGCATTCTCGATCACGAGACCCGAATCACCTTGATAAAGGCCAAATTCAGTCAACGAGCTTGTTACCATCGGGCGAATAGCTATTGACATTTCCGCGAAGACCACCACGCTCTCTTTCTCCGCGGATACCCCAGCTATACGGTACATTGAATTTGATCGGGAGAGCGCGAAATCAGCATCTGTCGAATTGTACATACCAACCGAGCGAAGAGCATCATCTCTCGCCCCCAGAGTTCACGTTCAAGAATGGGAATGGAAAAGAGCATTCATTGTTCGGTTCTCCGAATGATTCGCTTCAACGGACTCGTATCTTCCCCAAGTTGGAGTTAGATTCACTTTCTGAACTCGCCTAGTCCTAACATTGTTAGTGGAGGGGAGGGGAGAGGTGTCTTTCTTCTTCTCACTTTCACACACCGCTACCAGTTTTCTCACTTCCATTCCTCGTCTGCCCTTTCGAATTGGATGGGCAAGTTTTTACGACTGGCGATAAATTCGAAAAGCCGATTGAGGAATGAATATCTGCTTCTCGTTTCTTCTTCACCTTCGACTGACTTCTCCGATCGACGTCATATCCTTTGTTGGGAGGAACGCGGTTCTCTTTTTTGCGGTTGGAGACATCTCCTTTGCTTCTGATCGCGCCGCCTTTTCGGCTTCTCCTCAGAAGTCTGAAAGCTGCCGATGGCTGCAAGGTCGCCCTTAGGGTCATCTGCGTGCTTTGTAACGCGATTGCATTCATGCCTCGGGATTCTTTACGGGCTTCTGTCACCGTGACTCGCTGATCAGCTGACAATCGCGAAGGAAATCCGGAAGGCGCGCAACCCTTCGGAGAAACCCATCGGTGTTCTCCTCGCATTGATTATTCCTCGGGGCAATAGCTCTTTTAGGCTTTCCGAATCGCAGCACGATGTTCCGTTCGTATTCTTGCTGCGATGATCGTGCAGAGACACAAAACCGGATCCCCGAGTCATCTTTGACACGTTTTCTCTCCGTCGGCCGTGTGCAAATGGGTGCACGTCCATATTCGGTCATGAATCTCGAAAGTATTAGGACGAAGACAGTTTGTCGTTTATCGTCACGACTTGTTTTTGTTCGTCGTCACAGTCCAGGACAAAGTTTATTCCAAGTTGGATCTGATGACACTTCTGAACGCGCGGTATTCTTTGGATGCATTAAAGCTCTGAGACTCGAAGATCGTGGAGGCTGGTGCGGAGAGATTGGAGATGGTTCCTGCATCCGGCTTCTGCCCTCAGAAATTTACTGATTGCCGAGTCCCCGCTTTCCTCTTTTATATCTCTTGCCAACCAGGGAAAACGATCCCCCGGCTCCGTTTACCCCGAGCACATATGTGTGTGTATAGCAATTCCGAACGACCCAGAAGCCTCGTTGCTAGTCATTTTTCTCTCAGATCAGCCCCAGTAGAGCCCGCTTTTTATCCCTCGTCCCATTCATATAAGCCGAGGAGGGAAGCCTCCTCCTCCTCCTCCCTCCCCGTTCGCTAATGCATCGGTAGTCGGGCGGGGCGAAAATGACCACGCCCGGCCGGAGTCATCCGAGGAGACCATTTTGATTCAAGGATCAATTACCCGCGGACTCGTCGTTTGAAGCCGTCCGTCCGTTCGTCGGCTTCTAGCTTGATAGCTCGCGAAATCATCACGAAACAGAATCGTTTAGTTCGTCCCTCTAGCCAGCTAGCCCCACCTACTCTCCTCGATAGCTCCCGAGTTCCATCAACAACGACATAAAATGGAGACAATCTGTCTCCGTAAAAAACTTGTCACACGGATAAACAGTGATAAGCCTTTTTTCGGGTGCTTTTCAGGCTCGTGTTCAACCGCCATCATCCACCGACGACGGCTAAAGTTAGTGACGTCGTATGTTGACGAGGAGATAAGCCGAGCAAACTGGAACAGTTGGTGGTGGATGAAGTGACGAGACTCTCGGTCGAGGGGAGGAAGAAGCACGAACTACTCGCGAGATTCGGCGACCACTCGAAAGAGAAGCCGCTTAGAAGAACTGGACGAGAGCATCATCATCTTTGTGTCAACAACGAAGAAGAAAACTGAACGAAGGCTCCTCGACTACTCAGAATTGTTGCGAACTCATTAATGACCGGCGGCATTTCACCTCCAGTTACACATTCTTTGGGCCCCCGAGACTCAAAACGGTTTTGGATGCAGATTCGTGGCGTTGCTACTCCGTCGTGCCCCCTCCCCCGTCCCGCCGCCGCCCGTTCACCCGTTCGTGTCAGTCAATCGAGCAATAGCGGAATTGGCGTCACAAGTGTCGAGGGAATTTTTCGAGAAAAAAAACGGAAATAAGCGCAACCCCAGCAAGTCGACGACCGAGCCTAGTTGCTCGGTGTAAGACCCTCTTCGAGTGTCGGAGAGCTGCTTCCTAGTATACGTCATTTTCAACGGACGATCCTCTTGGAGAATTTTGATGAATTACGATTCTACGGGCCTTATGCATGCTTTCCGGAAGTGACGGCCTCATTCCCTAAGAACCTCTTGGAGATATTCTGCACCGGACGGGGTATCAACACGTACTGCATGGATTTCGGTGGAAGATTAATGGGCACGTGCTGGAATCCAACATCCGCTCTCGAATTGTGGCCGGACTCTAGCTGCAGTCACCATTGACATTCTCTCGTTCGTCTTGCGGCATCTCTTCCCGTATCCGTATTGCGCATCGTCCACGTTGGCTCGTAGTATTGGCCCGTATCCTTTTCCAGTAAGGATCCGCCAACGATGTCCAACCAGTCTCATCAGCAGATCTCGAACCACAGCGATAAGGCGACGGACACGTTCGGAGTGACATTGTCCACCGCGAATCGGCCTCGATTCGACAGTGCTCCGGCACTGGTGGTGACCAATCGCTCGTCGACGTCGGCCGCCGTCGATCGGTCTCGGTCATCGTCGCAACTGCGCGAGGACTATTTGGACGAGCCTCCGCCGACGATGACCGATCGTTCGCTTTGGGAAAGCATAATTCGCGGCGGGAAGCTATTCCATCAAACCAGTCGGCGGTATGTGGAGACGCACGCGCCCGTTCGATGGCACCAGTCCATTTTGACCACGATCGATGTGGCGTATCAGTTTCTGGACGCGAGGTTATTCCAACGAGTCCCGCCCACGATCCATCTTACTCGTGAGAACTGCTTAGAACAACTCCAACTTTGGACCGTATGCGTTGTGAGCGGCCTCGCGGCGGTCGTCTTGATCTTAGCATCATTCTCGTTGGTGGCGAGCTTGGCGTCGAGACTCGCCTTGCCTTTTTACGCCATATTCGGCGTCGTCTATTGGTCGTTGGTATGGAGAAGTAGTTCCAACGGGTCGTCATCGTCATCATCGTCGTCCATGGATTCACCGCCCCTACTTACGCATTACTGGTGGTGTGTTGCGGCCGCAGCCGAGCTCGTCCTCCTATCGATCAGACATTTCGTGATCGGGGAGGCATTTTTCGGAGACTCTTCGTCCAGCGGCGGCTTGATCGATCAACTGATTTATTATTGCGTCATAATCGTAGCATTCGGAGGTGCCAAGTTGTATTTGGACAGCACGATATCTCAACAGCAACAACAACAACAACGGCATGATCGGAATCGATCGATCGCTTCGTCGCCTCCGTCCTATTCCATGACCGGCGAGCAATTCACGTATCTCTTCGCCTATCTCTTATTGACTTACGCTGTTCGATATTTCGCTCTACGCGGTTTCACTTTGTTACCGAACGCATTACGGCCGTTTCTGGCTTACGTCGCTGGTCACACGGCTGTGCTCGCCTTCCGGAAGAAGACGCCGTGGTGGTTGTCGTGGTGGACTGGACTCGGAGCCGAGGCGAATCTTATGGATCACGACGATGGACGAGAGAATCGATCCGGTTCACATTCTTCGTTATTCGCGGCCGGATTGCATTCGAAATCGTCGGGAACAACAGCATCGAATCGGTATCACGGGTTGCCGCCGGAAAGCGAACTTCTACGGTTTGCATCATCTCGCAATTCGAGACGGGTCTCATTGCCGGCGGGTTCCTTGGTACCGACTAGAGATCAGGTGAGTCCCCATCACGCCCTCCCCCTCTCGGTACCCAGGGAACTTCTTCTCACTAGCTAATGGCCTCGCATCGTCAATTTTCTTGAATGAACATTCCCCAGCAACCGATCCTCCAGGCTTTCGTGCAAATTGATGCCGAGTGGTTTTTTTCTTCCTGAAGCCACTTTTGTTGAATGGCGGGTTTGATAAATATTGTCCTTATTATACGGATGGCTTTTGAAAATGCCACCAGACCGATTTGATTGGGTGATTTCGATACGATTTGGTCTAGCGGTGGTCTCATTCGTGGAAAAAGCGGTTCAACCCAGACCAATCTCGCTAAGCACCGGCTTTGACGATGATAAAAGTCACCTTTCCATATGAATGATTGGCCTGATCGCCTTTTAGAAAAGCTTTTAGCCATTGATCCCTCAACGGATGGAAGCCTGAATTTGCATGGAAGCCATCTCGGCCGATTGAAGTCGAGGAATTTCCCGTGAACCAGTTTCCTTTTTTTGTGGCGCGCTTGAGGCTTGCGAGTTTGATTTTCGAGAAGCTTGTTGTCTAAGAAACCGGTCACCGGTTAATGAGGCTCCGACTGTCAATGCTTTGCTTCATCTAGAGAGAGATCGGGAAGCGTTGGTTCCTGCGCTTAGCCTCGATCGTAGGCCAACTTGCCTGCTTGCGGTGAGATGAGAGAAATGAATGAGAGAGAGAGAGCAAGACGATCAAAACCGAAAGGATACGGAAGGCTTGATAGCAGGCTTGCTCCGAATAGGATAGAAGGGCTTACGGTTAGATATAGTCCACCGTGGGCCTACTCTGGAGAAGGGGTCACAGTAATCCAAATCTGCCCTGAACCATCGCTATATTTGAGCGTAAGCAGTAATAGCAACAAGGTTAAGAGGGAAATACAGTTATCGAAGTTATTCCGGGAAGCTTGACGACATTCATCAATCAGCGAAGTAGGCTTCATCATCGCTAGTGTGCTTATTGGTTCCCTTAGTGTCTCGTTATTTGTCTATACAAGGCCGAGTCAGGTTCGAATTGCTCGGATGAACAATCCGGAGACTCGGCACATCGCTTTGTATCATCTCGCTGCTATCAGAAGCACAATTGTCCGTTCATTCCGGTCTCCGTTCGATGTTTTCTTCGTTTGAGAAAGGTCATCGACGGAACTTGCGTAGGCTCTGGCGATAGGGGTGATCTCGACGGGCGGTTTTTGTGATCAGCGGGCGATCGCTTACTAGCTTTCAAATATAGTACATGTTCGAGGGCGGAAACGACTGTTATGTCTCTTTTGAAACTCGATGGGCGAGTTGGAGGAGGGGAAAGGTTAATTGTAGAGTAAGGACGTCGGGGAGAAGAAGCTGGGCTCGGGATGTCAGCCGGCCGCAGGTGCCCGGTCGGCTTGCTCTCTGTTGACTTCGGTGGCTGTTGTAAAATTTAGGATTACGGGGATGCAGCATGCTAATGTTCCGAACATGCTAATGATGGATAGGGCGCCTGCTTGGTTGCAAAATTCGCGTTGATCGGATTCTCGCCAACCTGATCGGGGGTGGGGGGATAGAACCGCCTGTTGGGTGGGTGGTTTGCTAGTCATTGCAATTCGGATTTGCAGTTCCACCCTGGACTTGCTTGAAGTCGGCTCCTTTTGTCTTCTCGTCGAAGGTCTAAATACCTCGAAAGTATCAAATGCTTTTCTTGGACATCTTCCAGCTACCATGGAACGATAAGTGTTTTCGAAAGTCACTTTCGCAAGAAAGCCTACTTCATTTGCTCAAAGCGCTTTTGCGAGTCGGTTTTCGAGAGTATTTTTCCCCGAGGATCAGCATCTCATGCTAACGCTAACCGCTTCTTTTCCTTGTCTGAGCTGAGCTAAGGTCGAGGAGAATACTCGCTCGATTTCAGAGAACTCTCTGAACTCTTGATCGCATTATTAGACTAGATTATCTCGGCGCGGGGGCTTTTGTTAAGGTTGCTAAGGCGATAAGAGTGCGACAGGCTTGATTTGCGCCCATTCAGGGTAGATTGGGGGACACGTTTTTGTTGAATTTGACCTCTATGGGAAGCTCATGAACGGCTGACGTGATCTGTAAGAAGTCTTGGGAGGCTCGGAAGAGATGTCCTGCACCGAGGCGATCCATTTTCGGACTGACTCCAGTAGCAAATCCAATTGCTCCTTCGAATAGATTTCCGTCACTATATCATCGCGCTCCGTCGTTTTCAGAGCAATATCGCCGAAGCTCGAGGTCTGATCGCGGACATGTTGGCTCATAAGGACATGCCGCCGTATTTGGTATCGGGCTTGCGAGCGGTCAGCAGTTTGCTATTGCCTACGAATAATAATAATAACAACCAATCCAACAATTTCTTCTTCTCGTCTCATTTGGACTTTCTGGGCAAATTGCCGCGCGTCCTGGATACGCCGTACATCGGAGCGGACGCCGCGCTGGCTAACGTGGAGTCCGTCGGTCATCGACGCTCATCGCCGATCGTGGTCACTTGGTCGACCACCACCAGCGCCACTGGTCTTCCGACCGTAGAGCCCGAGCCCAGTCGTGCTCGTTCGTCGAGCTATTGGAAGCACGTAAGCTAGTCCAGGATGCGCTTGTTCCGATTTCGAGGAGCGTCTATTCTCGAAGGTACCCATTTTAGAGGCACTTGACAGAAACCGACGAGGAGGAAAGTCAACCGACGAAGGAAATCGTAGTTCCAACGAGAAGTATCGAACTCGATTCGAGTCTCATTCTGGTAGGATAATTGTCTTTTCGAATCACCTGATTCCCGCTGGTAAAATATCCAATGTTCCCTTGCAGCTCACGGACGGCACTTTGTACAGTTTGACCGAAATTGAGAATGATCCGAAACTTTCCCGACTGGAGGAATGGTCATTGCCCATATTCGATCTTTATGCAGATTCGCCCGACACCGTTCTCACTCGGGTAAGAGCTGTTCAAAAGCGGAGGACCAGGATCCAAAAATGTTCCAGAATCCTCAAAAGGATCCTGGACCGTTTTTGAGGCCGGACCAAATGTGTTTCAGATAGCATATACAATTTTCAAACGATCCGAATTCTTCCGTATCTTTCGAATATCCAAGGAAAAGTTCTTTTCGTTCTTCCACACGTTGGAGAAAGGCTATTGGGAGATTCCATGTAAGTCTCACCCTGCCCTCGGTTGGTACCCACGGTCAGTCTCCCAGTGGACCTCGAGCCTCTATTTCCCCGCAGATCACAATCGGATTCACGCCGCCGATGTCATGCACGGTGTGTATTACTTCGCCACGAGCAAAGTGCCCGCTCTCTCGATCGCGCACGATCCGTACGCCATGGTCGACCAGAGACGCGATTCGCAAAGCATCGCCGAGGAGACCGCCTCGGAGACCGCCTCGTGCAACGGCGGCGGAGGCGACGAGGAGAAGACCGACGACGAGTCGCACAGCGAGTGTCCGTCCGGTGGTGGAGGTCTCCTTCCGAACGGCTTATTCGAAGGCCTGGAAGCATTCGACGATAAGAAGGATCAAGGATCGTTGGCCTCGGTCCTATCGAGTTTGGAAGTGATGGCCTTGTACACGGCGGCGGCCATGCACGACTACGATCATCCGGGACGTACGAACGCGTATCTGGTGGCCACCGAGGACGAGAAGGCCATCTTGTACAACGATCGATCCGTATTGGAGAATCATCACGCGGCTGCTTCGTGGAAATTACTTTGTCGACCGGAATACAATTTCGTCGAGCATCTGGACGCGGCCGAGTTCAAACGATTTCGATATATGATCATCGAGGCGATATTGGCCACCGATTTGAAACGCCATTTCGAGATTTTGATGGATTTCAACGGGAAGGTGAGAAAAATCCCGGATGTGATCCTTCCTCGCTCGACATTCTCGAATTCTCAAACTCCTCCGGGCTTGTGCAATCAGAGGTGACAATCGTGACCATATTCCCTTGCAGGTCGGCGGCAGTCGGGGTCTCGATTGGGACAACGAAAGTGATAAGCTCCTGACGTGCCAAATTTGTATCAAAATGGCCGATATCAATTCGCCCACCAAGCCCTACCCGTTGCACAGGGAGTGGACGAATCGGATCGTGGAGGAATTTTATGCTCAAGTAAGAAGCTCGCTGCCTGCTTTCGAAACATCCAGTGCTACTGTACGCGTTTTTTAAGGGCGACGACGAACGACGCCGAGGCATCCCGGTCTCTCCGTATATGGATCGAGGCGATCCGCAACTGGCCAAGCTACAAGACTCGTTCATCACGCATTTGGTGGCACCGTTGGCTCAAGCGATGAGCGACGGCGGTTTGCTTACGTCGGCCATCACCACCACCACCACCGGGCCGGCCACAAACGCGTCCGGATCCGGATCCGAAACGAACGAGGCGGCAACGACGGGCAAACCGGAATTGCTGATCAATTTAGAATGCAACCAAAAGTATTGGAAAGCTCAATTGGACGATGCGGTGGAGACGACGCATTCCGAGAATGGAGGCGGAGGAACGTCGGTGGCCAGTTCCGAAATGGAGACCATACAGGAGCAGGAGGACGAGAGCAGCTCCACGCCGGTCGACACGTCGCTCTGAACGAACGACGGCATGTCAACTCGTCGGCGACATAGTAGTTGGTTTTTGAATTACGAATCATGATTTTCTGATTCTCTCGGTATCACATTGGCATATTGTGTACGATACTGAACGTGTTCGGAGGATTTGGGCGGGTTTCATAGAGATGGTCTTTGTATTTGGTTTCATTTGTACGTGGAGTTTAGAAGAAAAACTGGTCCGAAATTGAAGACTCCCATACATCAGATCAATGAGTCCGAGGAAACATGTGGTCATCAACGGTTTGCATCCGGCCAATAGGAAGACACTTGGGCAGTGTAAAGCAATCACGTGACCATCAACCTGGGCCAATCAGAAGACGCCTGGCGCCGCCCGTTTTCACTTTACACTTTCACCCCACTCTGCTGAGGGCGAGACGGCTGGCTGGCCAGTCAGTCGTGCGTCTGGAGGTGGCGGAGTGCGGTCGGTTCGTCGATCGGCGAGAATGGGCGAATGTATCTCGAAGTGTTGTGGCACAGAAAAACGAACGAAACGAACCAAACGGAAGAATCGAGGCGACAAACGGGACAAGGAAGATAAACACGGCGCTCGAAATCACAACAAGACGCGGAAGCCGAGACGAAGCGGCGTTCGATCCGACGAGGAAATTGCCTATCAATTGTTGATGCGTGAGAAAGCGGCGAATGAGAGTAAGTATCTTTTTCTTTTCGTTCTTTCTTTGTTTTTTTTTTTGGTTTTTGTTTGTTTTTGTGGCGCTCTGAATGTGTTTTTTAATTTCTTGTTTTCCGTTTTCAGCGAAAGTTTGCGTGGCGACGTTCAATTACGAGGCGGCGAGCTCGGGAGAACTGACGTTGAAGAAAGGCGATCGGGTGGAACTTCTCGAGCAGAAAGATGGCGAGTAAGTACCAAATTGTGTCTCTTTTGGATTTTACTTTTGACTTATCCTGACTTATTTTGGTTTCTTTTGATTTTTCAGCACGGAGGATTTCGTATTCGTACGACTGCTGAAGGAAGAAGGACACGTCGGCTATGTGGCAACGAATTATTTGGCGCCCGAGGGAACGATCGAAGCCGAGGAGTAAGTACCAAGTTTTTGTTTTCTTTCTAATTTTTAAAATTACTTGTGTTTTTCATTTTCAGCTACTATTTCGGTCCGATCAGACGAAAAGAGGCATCTCGGCATCTCAAAGATACGCGACATCCCGGCGGGTCGTACCTTATTCGAGATTCGGAGACACTCTACGCTTCTTCTGGCCGGCCGTACGAATCGGGAGATTCCGAAGCGAGTAAGTGTTCATATCGATCTTTCTTGTTTTCTTTTCCTTCCAAACTGACGAGTATCTTTTTCGTTTTCAGCTTCGCCATATGTGCTCTCGATCAAGGATATGACCAATAGCTTGCATCATTATCGAATAACCGATTTGGGAGAGACGAAGGTGTTGCGATACTGCATCGGATCAACCGCGTTCGCCAGGATTCAAGACATGATCGTTCATTACACGAGTAAGTACTTTTTTGGCTCTTTTCTTGTTGACTTTGAAGCTCAATGTTTGCCTCTTCGTTTCAGCTCACGAAGTGCCCGCTGACATTTGTTGCAAACTGGCGACTCCGATTCAACGACCGGCGCCCACGCGGAAAGCTTTGTCCAAGGAGATGATGGATAAGTGGCGCGAAATTCCACCCGAACAACTCCACATGGGAAAGACTCTCGGTTCGGGGAATTTCGGTGTTGTTTTCGAAGGTGAGCGATGCGTTTCTTGTTTTTTTCTTCTTTCTCTCACCTCGATTCTTCTTTCAGCCGTATGGAAACCGCCCGGCGGCAATCCAGTGACCGTGGCCGTGAAGAAGCTGAAAGATGTATCGTCGAAAGCCAAGGACGCGATGTTGAAAGAAGCGGCGGCCATGCGACATCTGAATCACCACAACATCGTTCGTTTGTACGGCGTGTCGACACGCGGCGACATGTGCTGTATGGTCACCGAATACGTCAAGGATAAGAGTTTGCGAGAATTCTTGGAACAACGACGCCTCACCTGGTGCTATCCGGCCTTGCCCGATCCCGATCTCATCGAAATCTCCATTCAGGTGAGCTGGTAGATTTTACCTTTTATTTTTGGTTCAACTTTTGTTTGTTATCGCATGCTTTCAAATTTCAGATTTGCCGTGGCATGACGTATTTGGAACAAGGACACGTAGTCCATCGCGATTTGGCGGCGCGCAATGTTCTCATCAACATTCTGCAAGGGAAGACGATCGAGGACAGAATGGTCAAGCTCGAAGCGAAGATTTGCGACTTCGGTCTGGCTCGCGTGATTGATGCGTCAAAAGGCGTGTACAAGATGTCGAGTAAGTGATGCTTTTGTTGAATTTTGCTTACTTTGGATTTGACACTCGCTTTTATTTTTCAGACGACACGCCCTTGGCTCAACAATGGCTCGCGCCCGAAGCCTTCAGCAAGAGCAATTTTTCTAGTAAGTCGCTTGTTCTTTTTTTGGATTCCTTGTTCCCTAATCG
Source organism: Mesodorylaimus bastiani (assembly GCA_034700065.1). Taxonomy (NCBI): domain Eukaryota; kingdom Metazoa; phylum Nematoda; class Enoplea; order Dorylaimida; family Dorylaimidae; genus Mesodorylaimus; species Mesodorylaimus bastiani. Next base: position 5,139 of record JAQGCW010000062.1, on the reverse strand, counting down.
TCTTTTATTCTCTGTTGCAGGCAAGTCAGACGTTTGGGCATTCGGATGTACGTTATGCGAACTGTTCAGCGAGGGCCAAAATCCATTCACAGGTAAGCCAATGTTCGTGTTCCGTTTCTTTTGATGCTTCTCGCTTTCTCTTGTTTTGACCGTGTTCTTGCATTTTCAGAAGACATGCAACCGAAGTTGCCCAAGCTTTTGAAACGAGGAACGCGACCGCCGACCGGACGAAAACAAATGCGACGATGCGGTGTTGAGCAAACCGTTTTCTTTCCGTGCACCGAACGCAATCCCGACGATCGTCCCACGTTCGGCCAAGCCCTGGGCGATCTGGAATCGTTGATGTCGAATCGAGACGAAGCCGATTGATGTGAGTTGGTGATTTTGTGATTTGGCTCTTGTGCTCGTGCCAGTGCATCGGTGTTGAAATCGTTTGTGATATTTGTGACTTGGAGATTGTTCGTTGTGTTCGCGTGTACATACGTGTTAGGTCGAGTTTGTGTCGCGAGAGAAAGTAAACGGTGTCGTGCGAGTTCTCGAAACTTCTTGAAAATGATCAGAGCAAACTTTTGCATCGTTCAATAAATACTTTCATCGAGTTTCACTTCTTCCCAACTCGACTTTGACTAGTGACGGGTTTCTCGGCGGAGGCCACCGCGTTGTTCAACCTTTGCTTGAGTGTAGGAGCGACATGGATTCGAAGACTTTTGGCTCTGATCGTCCGTAGTTCTCCGAGTCTCCGAGCCGCTCGTAAGTACGAATCGTCCGTTTGTACGACGATATCTCGAACTCCTGAAAACAAATCTGAGCCGATTAGAGATCTACGATGTCCAAACCTACAGAAACCGAAACCGAGCACCGTACCTTCGGAAACGTAGCCTTCCGTTTGGACTCCAGCGTTCTTCTTGTACCCTTTGTCCTGTTCCCTTTGTCGGCGCTTTTCTGTCCAGGCCGACCATCGAGCCTTGAACGTTCCACCTCGACGACTCGTCCGTCCGGAGGCTTCGGCTCGTGCTTGAGTTGCTCGCGGGAAGGTGTTCCGTCGCTCGAGGGCATCTTCGGTTTGGGTGGCGATGGCCGCCGTGATCACATCGTCCTTTTGTCTCATGCTACGGATTGTCTGACACGCCACCGTGTGAGTTGTCGGGCGTCGATTGGAACCACCATCGTCGTCGGTCTGGACGGCTGATTCGGCGAGCATCGCCGCCGAGGAACGCTTGCGATGGCCATCCGGCGATGGCGGTTCGCTCGCGGCCGGTGATACTCGGATGATCGGAAGTCCCATACTGGCGATCATATCGTCGTCGAGGAATTCCTCGTCGGCGAGCAGATCTGCGGTCGTCTCGTCCTCCTCTTCGGGCACCGCCTCCAATTTCTTCTTCTTACGATCATCGCTGAACCAAGCGTTGTAGGACCAAAGCATATCGACCGGCGGCTCGTCGGCTTTCTTCTCCCCGACTTCGTCCTCGTCGTCTTCACTCGAGAACGAAACCGCCATCGGGGAGCGGAGGCCGGAGGTTTGCGTTTCGGCGTTGAGCACCTGCGGCGGTTCGGTCTGTATTTCCAAACTGACACTTTTCACACCGATCGTTTGCACTTCGACGTCTTCGTTGAGTTTCTCGAACACGGTCTGCGTGCAAGCATCGACGGCGATGTCCACGTGCAGGTCCGGGATGACAGGCGCCTCCTCTTCGTCCTCCTCGAAGTTCGCGTTATCAACGGCGGTGAGGGAATCGAAGAATTGCGGCTCCTCGTCGAACATTCTCGGCGACATCTGCTGATCCGTTGGCCAAGCCACGGTTTGCGCTTCCTCATCCACGGTGCTGACGACCGTGCATTGAACTTCGGTGTCGATACGAGCCGCCGCCGATGTTTGTACTTCGACATCGGCGTTGCGAATGCTCGATTCGGTCTGCGTTTCCTCGTTGACACCTTCCTGAGTCGAAGTTTGGACGGCTTTCGTGGAGAAGGCGTACGATTTGGTTTCGAGAGCCGATTCGAAATCTTCGGACACCGCGGAAATGTCCTCGGTCGAGTCGCCGCGATGGGGCGCCGTCGGTCGGGCTCCACCGTCGGCTTGCGTGCAAGCTTCGGCGGTGTCCGTGGGTGGAGCGGTCATCAACTTAGCCACATCGTTGAATTGCAAGAGATCATCGGCCGCGAATGTTTGCATCGGACGCATCGGCAATGGCAATCCGTCGTCCTCGCTCTCGTCCCAACTGGCCAAGCTAACGTTGCTGAGCGTTTCCATCTTGAGTATGATCTCCTTGCCGGTCACTTCGGTCTGAACCGGTGTATTCGCTGTCTCTTTGGGCGGCGGTAAGAACTCGGACGCCATGCGCCCCAACGGCTCCAATTCCTCGTTTTCTTGCCAACTGGACAAACTGAGATTGCTCACAGTTTCCTTCTTGATCAGTAAATCCGGTCCGGTTAGATCCGTTTGGACCATGGTGCTCACTTTGGCCGTTTCAATATTGATAATGGGCAACGGGAATAGGAGCGGCTTCTCCTTTTGATCGGCCGCCGACGAACTGTGCGCTCGTCGGATGATCGCGCGGCCGCCGGGCAGGAACTCGGCGATGGAGGGCGATCGTTGTCGAGGTCGGATTTTCGCCACTTTTGGCAAAAAGGGCTTCGCGAGCGCAGTGCTTGCTCCGGCGATGGCTAGTTGAATCTGATCGTTCGATCCAATCGATGGTGGCAGCTTGCTTGTGACCGTCTCACCATCCGTTTTCGTATACCGCACCGAGACGGGTTGGGTGATCGGCGGCATTGGTCCCGCGTTCGTCGGTCGATGCGGACGATAGCCGGGCGGCGGCGGGATCAAGCCCATTTGGACGGCCGTATCTGTGATCGTGGAGGCCGCGAAATCGTTGAGCCTCTTCGATTGCGGTCCGCCCATGACGGCTGGCATCAGGCCTCGAATGTACCACGGTTGACGGCTCCAAATCTTCTTCACCAGCTGCTTCTTCTCCACATCATCGCCGTTCGACAATAGCTGCTCGCATTCCTTTTGCAAAGCGATCATGACTCGATACAAGAACAACTCGATGTGCTCTTGCACCACACCGATGGTCATGCTCACCAGACACAAGCCGACGATGATACAGCCGAAGTTGAGCACCATCGCCATCGGGTTCTCGGGGATAATATCGCCCAGACCGATCGTCGATAAGGAGATGAAGAAGAAGTAGAAAGCCGTGAAATACGTCCACTTGTGTTCCCATAAGCAAAAGAAACCGGCGACCGTGAGCAACCAGGTCACCGTGAGCACCAGAGCCACGGTGACCGGTGTGGCCGGCCGTGGGCCGCCGTCGTCGTCCGTGTCAGCCGCGAACGAATCGGGCGACGTTCCGCTCGTTGTGGTGCTGGCGATCAATGCCTCCTTCTTCTTCTTCCGTTGTTTGAATCGTTGACTGATCCAACGCCACCCTTTATCCATCCACGAACACAGCAATTGGCCGATATCGTTCAGGATGGCTAGCAGCAAGGGGACGCCGAAGAAGGCGTATATCATCGTGCACACCCAGCCGGCCGTGGTTTCCGGATAGATCGTTCCGTAACCTGGAATGAAGGAGCGCTCTATTTTATGGAGTGACTGATCTCAATCGACACTTGTGCACAGAAGCGGGTCACGTGACTCGCGCGCGCGCGCGCACTTTACACTGCGCATTCTCCGAGGTCAGCCGGCCGCGGCCGCCCAGTGAGTTTAGTGTGGTTGACGGACGCGGCGGAGAGCGGCTGCTCCTCGATTGGAATATGGGTGGAGTGAAGACGGAGCGAGTGGTCAAGTTGCCCGACGGGAGCGTGATCGGCGAATGGAAAATTGTCAAGAAATTGGGCGAGGGCTCGTTCGGCGCCGTGTTCCGAGTTTCGCACATCAAAACGGACGATCAACACGCCATGAAAGTGGAATCGACGGCCGAAGAAGATTCAATGATCAAAATGGAGGTGAGTGGCTTCCTGTTTAACTTTTGATTCTTTTGTGAAAACTTTTTTGGTTTTTCAGGTGGCCGTGTTGAAAACGTTTCGCCAAACGCAAGTGGAACACTCGCACATATGCAACTACATCGACAGCGGCACGACGGTAAGTGGACCCAGTTTTTTTTAGCTTCTTTTGCTTTTTTGCATGCCTTCTTGGTTCTTTTACGTTGCTTCTTTTGCTTTTCTCGTTTCCTTTTGCTTTTCTTCCTTAGTTTTCCAACTTGTTTTTTTCAGTCCTCGTATCGATACGTGGTTATGAAGTTGTGCGGACCGAATTTGGCCGACGTACGCAAGCATTGTCCGAAAGGCAAATTCAGCGAGAGTACGACCGTTCGTTTGGGAATTCAATGCGTCAGATCGTTGGAATCTCTGCACAAGATCGGCTTTATACATCGAGACGTCAAGCCGCCCAACTACGCGATCGGTCTGCCTCCGCATCATAGAGTCGTCTTCCTACTCGATTTCGGACTAGCTCGTCAATTCGTCGATCGATTCGGACGTATGAGGCCGCCCAGGAGCAAGGTCGGTTTCCGCGGTACGGTCAGATACGCCTCGTTGAACGCTCATTTGGTATGTGATCTTTTGCTTTGGCTTTTTTTCTTTGCTTTCTCTAATAGGCTCTTTCGTCTTTTTTCAGCGGAAGGATCTCGCCAGACACGACGACTTGTGGTGCTTGCTCTACATGCTGATCGAAGTATACAAGGGAAAGTTGCCGTGGAGGAAGATAAGCGAAAAGGATCAGGTGAGTCCGTTTTGTCTTGATCAATTTTCTTGTCCTTTTCTAATCTCCTCTGGTTCAATTTCAGGTGGGCGAAATGAAGAAAGTGACGGTGGCCGACAAGCTGTTGGAAGGGATGGCGCAGGAGTTCCATGCGTTCCACAACGAACTTCAAGGTCTCCAATTCCAAGACACGCCCAACTACGAATACTTCATCGGTCAACTGAAAGCCGTTATGAAACGACAGCACTACCACGACGATGATCCGTACGATTGGGAAATGCCCGGCGCCGACTACGCCAAGGTTCGAAAGACGATGCTCAAGCAACCCTATCAACGACTCAAGCTCGGCCAGAAGAAACTTCACAAGGAGCGAGGCGATCACGAGAAATCAAGACTCAGCGGTCACGAGAAGCACTAGACGAAATTGGTGATGG
>JAQGCW010000061.1:0-18248 GCA_034700065.1 Mesodorylaimus bastiani | reverse complement strand
GAAGAAGAAACGGAAAGGCGACGTCATGCAGAACCTGCAAGAATAGATGCCAATTAGCTCCCTAGCTTATTATCCCCTTCTTGATAGAGATGCCACAGGTGCTTAGTTTCACCCCGGACGAGCTAGTTCTACCTGTTGTTATTTCGATACCTCGCCGGTCTCGAGGACTCCGGAATGAAGTTCATTTTTCAACTGCGCTTCGTGTTTACGAATTCAGGCTAGCCAGACTCGAGGAGGGAAGGTCAAGTATCATCTTCATCATCATCGTTGGCCCGCCGTGTTCTTTCTACAAAATCGCTCATCGGTTGATCTGGGAGGAGACGAATTGTTGAACATTCGCTCGGATCCACCGAAATAGCTCAACCGCGCCAGCAGGGAGGAGTGAATCGGGAAGTGCCCGGAGCCCGTAGGCTTCTTCTTTAGTCTCCTCGAGGAGCCGCCGGTGATCGTCATTCTCGTAACCCCGTGGTTTCTAGATATTGTATCAGGGATCCCCCAGTGAGCTATTTAGGAGACTACTGTACAATATGTGATGATAGGCGGAATCGAACCTCTTTCGGTCGATCTTACGGTCTAGAATCAGTTCAACTGACGAGAGACTTGTTAGGCTAGCTAGATTGGACGGCAGTTTGGGACAGGCGCGGACGGTACCTTTTATCTCCCTTGCAACTACCTTAGTGATTTATTTATTCGATCCGTAAGCAGTTGCGATGTCAAAGAGGCTAAGCAGCAATTTTATGAGTGTCATTTTGGCGTAATGGATGTTCAAACTAGCTATTTGGCTCTTCCGAAGATGCTCGACGAGTTTCGAGAGCGTTGTTTGATTTTCACAACGGAGAAGGTCCGAATCTACTCTACCTACTCGAATCCGACCGATTGGCTTCCGGGTTCATCCCGATTGGGTTCCTCCGAATAGGGAAGACGTGAACTTGTAGATTCCGACTGCCACTGACAACTCTGGTCATAATATTTGTGCCGACAGTTTAGATTCGACCGCCTTTCTAAAACTCGGAGAAGTCACGGAAGTGAAGCCAGTCGCCGCCTGCTTCCGACATAACCTCGTCTTTCGATGCCTGAAGGAGGACGGGTGCGAGAGAGAGAGAGTTGCCTTCCTATCACTTAGCTAATCATCGAAGCGTTTCTCCACGATCGTCCTTGGCGGATATGCAATTACGGGATGGATGAGTCTGTAGTACCTGCTGCTGCTGCTGCTGCGGTCAGCGCCATTCAACTGGACACTCGATTGATCGCCGCCGGGCCTAAAAGTTCAATGGAGAAAAGAAGAAGCCGCGAGTCATGGCGTCAGTGGGTGGAGATTGAGTAACAAGTAGCGAGCGAGTACTCGACCAGTTGCCTTATCCAGCAACTTTCCATCCTCTTCCACTCGGCGGTTGGTGGGTGTGGGGGGGGCAGGAAGGAAGGGAGACACTAAATTGGGACAGAGGCGTCAGGGTGGAAGCTTATGGAGAGTATTCTATCCTTCTGGCGTCGTTTTGTGGTTTTGTCCGAAGAAGCCGGAGGCGGTCGAGTCGATACTCGCCGTTGACTTAATCCTATCACGGTCCATCGGGCGAGCGGGACTCGATGGAGCGCTTGCTCACTAGTCGCCAGTGCCGCCACCCCCGTCACTGCCTTCTTCCTATATCGGAGTCAGCGACCGAACTCGAGCCTTATATGGCGCACGACGACTAATTTTCCGCACCAACTCGGGGTCGGTTCCCTCGAGCTCCACTCGCCCAACTTGTTGTGGTGTTTCTAGTGTGTAACCGAAATCGCTTCGCGATGCCACATCAACGGGGACCAATTTCGACAACTGCTTTTCCGTTCGGTCCTCGGAGGAATTCTTCTCGACGATTTACTATTCGCCGAATTCATTCGACACACACGAGCTTCTTCGGCTTCTCCCGAAAACCAGCCGGAGAAAACGGAGCAGCCCTTTTTTGCTCTATCGCTCGCCTCGCCTCGGGTTCCGAGATGCCCGAAATTGGACATCAGTCTATTTTTCTGCTAGCTAGATAGAAAGATAGAAGAAATGCGGAAGCTTCTTTCCGCTAGTCACGCGCCGAGCATTTTGGAGGAGTTTCCGACCGATTAGAAAACTAGCTCTTACTCGATTGGAGTCAATCCAAGTTTGATCAACGGCTGTCTTCCTACGTTTTTCAGTCAAACGGGTCAACGGTTCATCGACCGGTTGGAGTTGGTAGAATGGCCACGACTTGCCGCGCGGGGATTTTCTTATTGGGAATATGTCTCCGGATGATTGTGATTTCCGACAGTTCTACTTCGCCAGGTGAGTTTCTTTTTCGAAGTCGAGCGGATCCCGGCAGATTTTTTGGTCATGGGTAGAGTTCGGATCATGCTCATAAGAAAACGTAGGGTATTTGCTGTGCTCCAAAGTTGGCTCGCGAAGAACCGCACCGAGCCACCTGCACGATTCCCAGAGGTCCCTCCTAATAAGGGCACATCCGTCATGAGACGCCGATGAACTCTTTTATTCCTTTCCTGCGCTCTAATCGAACGAGCTATTTCTTGAATTCATTGACGTAATATCGCGCAACTTGCATTTTTTGAAATTCTTCTACAGTAATACTCGGGTGTTTCTTTTTTCCTCGTTCCCTTACTTCCCATCGATCCAGTCGGATCCACGATCCACTGAATCCAGTAGCCACTTTTCACACATGAAAACGAAAAGCCCCATCATGAAAATGCAAATCGCTTTTGATGACCTCGGACGTCTTCCTTTCCTCTTCAAGGCGTGCAAGACGAGGCGGGCGGTCGATACGATATGAACTTTACGCAAGAGCAACGATTATTGTATTATCTCTTGAAGAATTACGAGAAAGCCGTCCGGCCAGTTCGAAATGCTTCGCACGCCATCGTTGTCAAACTCGGACTCACATTGACCAACATCTTCGATATGGTAAGTCCCCGCGATAAGACCGAACGCAAATACATCATCGCCTCGAGGGCGAAGATCGATTCAATGTTTCTTGTCTTCCCTACAGGACGAGAAGAACCAAGTATTGACCACCAACGTCTGGCTCGATCAGGTACTATCGACTTTGTGGTCAGATAGTTTTGCATTCGACTCGAACTCTACATACTCTTTGCAGGAATGGAACGACGAATTGCTCACTTGGGACCCGGAAGAGTTCGATGGTATCACCTCGATTCGGATTCCGTGCGATGTTTTATGGTGAGCGGATTCGAGTGGACATCCGTTTCTCTTGCAAAAGTTCAAAATGGCTTCCTTTCTAGGCTGCCGGATATCGTCTTATACAATAAGTAAGCTCACGGGAAGGGTCGGATCAAGTGGAGAGGAAACTGGAGTAGTTATTGATTTCAGTGCCGACGACTATACAACGGGTTACATGAGATCACGGGCGATGGTTCAATTCGACGGCACTGTCTTTTGGCCTCCGCCGACCCAATTGCGGAGTACCTGCAAAATCGGTGAGCTCGAAAAGCCCAAATCTATCAGGTCTTAATGTCTGGACTCATCTATCGGTTTTCCCATTTTCAGACGTAACTTATTTCCCGTTCGATAGTCAACGATGTTTTCTCAAGTTCGGGGTAAGCTTATTTTGGAATGGCCGAGGTCGAAATCTGACGTCATGAGAGAGCGGGCCTCGGATGGGGCAAAGGGGGAAACGGAACCGGGGGTTCTTGTTGAAAGCTAGCAAATTACCAGCCAAGTGTTTCTGGCTCCCCTTGTTGATTGCAGATTGCCGGTCGCACGTCATCGCTGAACTTTTCCAAGTGTGCAAGGAATTTAGGCTTTGGCAAAGAGTGGAAGACCGAGTACAGGGAGCTGGCATTTAAGGGTGGTCGCAGAGATGGGAACTTGGGAACTGTCAGCGGCAGAGAATGAACGGGGCATGAATGCTATCCGTTCCTTCCGCTTGTCACGATCGACATTTCCCGGGTGCCGGTTCTTAATTGGGTTCTCGATGAACTTTAAAGTTGTCTCTTGCATCGAATGCAACTCTCTGAGATTGTTCCAGCTGGTTAGATTTGTTCCTCAAGTGTTCATAGGATCTCTGGCTAGCTCGGGCGACCTTGAACAGAGAATCCGCCAGTCCAGGAATCTAGGATCGGAGACAAGTTAAACGGGCGCTAAATGAGGCCATGCAAGAGAACAGGAACGTCCATACCCCGCCCCAGAAAGAGACACATCTGGGACACACACGAGTAGATGTATCCTGATGATGACACAAAACTTCGTACATATTTCAGTCGTGGACCTACCACGGTTTCCAAGTGGACATCACGAATCGCAGCGAGAATATCGATCTGACCAACTACGTGGTCAGTGGCGAGTTCGAGCTGATCAGCGTCCACCAGAAACGACGGGTCATCAAGTACACGTGTTGCCCGGAACCTTATCCGGACGTCACCTTCTTCATTCACGTTCGCCGAAAGACGCTGTATTACATGTACAACGTTGTATTTCCATGTAAGGAGTTGTGAATCCTAGGCCTTTTCAAGCGTATATAGGGGCTTTTAATCCGTGCTTTGCAGGCATGATGATGTCGGCTTTGACTCTACTCGTATTCTGCCTACCACCGGACTCCGGAGAAAAGATCGCCTTGGGCATCACCGTCCTCTTGGCTTTCTCGGTTTTCGTTTTGGCCATTGCCGAGAAAATGCCAGAGACATCGGACTCGATGCCTCTCATCGGTGAGTGCTTCTTATGCTCCCTAAAAAGCCTGCCAGCTTTCGAATTAGCGTCTCCGACGTTCCAGGAATCTACTTGACCGTAGTGATGGGCATGACCTCGGTCTCGGTGGTCATGACGGTCATGGTCTTGAACTTCCATCACCGCGGTCCGTTCCACAAAGAAGTACCGCCCTGGTTGCGTTGGCTAATCCTGAATCGACTTCGGCGGATCCTCTGCATGAAGCTGCCCTATCAACAAACGAGATCGCGCGGAAGCAACGGCGGAGGTGGTGGACATCACGCGCAGAACGGCTACTCTCATCACGGCGCCGAGGACAGCTCGTTCTTGCGGCGCATATCGTTGAAGATGACCGTCGACAGTCTCCAAAGCGAGCTCATGTGCGACATGGGTTTGGATCGGAAATTGGACGGTATGAGCGGCTGCGGGAACAATCACCATCACAACTCGATCGGTCAGTATCAATCGATGGGCGGAAATGGATTCATTTGCAACGGCGGCGGTGGTGGACGCCGACCGAATAGTTATCGCCCGGGCGGTGGTGGCCGTCGTTCGGGGCCCAATTATACGCAACTGGGCGGCGGTGCTCCGCCCAATAACGTATTCCCCAACGAGACGCCAGTGAAACGCAACGATCCACAATGTCCGTGCAACGAACGATCGGCCTTGCAACGCGAAGTACTGAAAACTTTGCAAATGCTCATTTCGCGTCAAGAATTGGACGACGAGTGCGAGGAGATCGCCAACGAATGGCGACAAGTGGCCCAAGTGATCGATCGACTCTTGTTCTGGGTCTTCTTGGTGGCTACTGTAGGCGTCACGTTGGTCCTATTGATACTGCTGCCCTTGATTTATCACAATATGGAAACGATGGAGTTGGACGAGAAACTGTACGGAATTCGCTAATTGAGACTCGGATGGGGAAGGAACGAATGGAAGAAAGACAGAGAAGGCTCAAGTTGACGATGGTACCTACGGGCAATATAATCGGTGTTGAATTCCTTGAATGTATTAGTCTCTTAAGGTTCTTGATAAACGCATTTTGTGAATGTTTGCAAACACCGCTTTTGAATAACTCGATAAGCTGATTGCCAATGAATCCATGGATCCTATTCGTCTTCCGGCAGAACCCCGGAACAGACGGATGGAGAGGACACCTGTGCACCAGAGTGAGGAGCTGCCGCGGTTATAAAAAAAAGTCACATAAACATCTTAGGGGCCACCGATCCGCGGTGATCATCGGCCCTCTCTACCATCTTTCGCTTTCTTCCCTCGCTCTCTCACACTCGCTCGCCCGTCATCCTCTCCTCGCTGACACCTTTCGAAAAGCCGAGGACCCAAAGGTTCTCATCGTCGGTGAAATGGGAGGCGAGTGGAAAAAATCAAAGGGTCGCCGCCCGTCCGTCCGCACGTGTCCAGCCGACGCTCGAGGCCAAAAGTTTCATTATAATTAAGACGACGGCCAATGCCGCCGCCAGAAGCCGACCGGTCGGTCGGCCGTACGGGCTTTTATGACACCGTATTACGGGCGGCGCGAGAGGCGCGCCCGCCGGAGGCCACAAAGGCGGAGAGACCACACGAGCAACCGACGAGCGTCAAAACTATCGCTTTGTTTATGAAACGAAAAACGGAAAGGGGAGGGCGAAGAAACGGGAGTTTCGTGGAATGTGCATTACGTGTGCTGGACTCGCACCGTGATGAGGAACGGACCGGCGGTGAAGTTACGGAGTTCGACAGTCCTAACCTGCTCCATCACTTCACCGACCGACTGTAGCCGCTGCTACCTGTCCTCTTACTCCTCCTCCTTCTACTCCAACTCTTCGCTGCCGGTCGGTCAGGTAGGACGAGAAGTTCTCTAGAGTGCCAGATGGAACGGTTCCGAAGTTGTCGAAGAGTTCACTCGGAGAAGTCCCCAACTACTACTTCACCGGTATACTGTAGGAAACCATGTGTGTACCTGCCATCATAACCGAGATGGGAAGCTCGTAATATTTTCATTGGTCTATTAGACAATTGGGGTGAATTGGCGATCGTTAAACGGTCTATACGATCACCGAAGGTGATGACCGCCGTGTCCATAAATATTACTTTATACGATTATGGCTCGGATGGCTAAACTTCGCGAGCGAACAACGAGTCCCCCGTCCTCTTCTCGGAGGGTCATTCCGAAGCATCTGGCCTCCTCGATTCCGAACCAAAAGTTTGCGCCGTGAAAAGAGAACTTATAGACGCTTTTTGTCAATGCTCTCTCGATGAGGAGAAGCGCAAATCGGAGGCGTCAGTCCGGCGCCATACTTACCTCCGGCGGTGTCTATAAAACCCGTGCGGGCGGTCGATCCGTCGGGGAGTCGGGGTCCCTTTTTCGTGAATCAGAAATTGGGGTGATCGAAGAAGTTTGTAACAACCTTGCCGCGCTCTTACTTGGGGAGCTCGGGGATCCGTGGAAGAGTCCAGTAGGGCGGGCGCGCTTCGATTCGGGGTTTCGTGGTTGGCATCTGGCATGGCGGGCGGGCGGGCGCAGAGCGGCAGGCAACACCCGTGAGAGTGATCAGAGCGGGGAAAGGCCTGATTGATAACTACCTGTTCGCCGACGTTCAAAGTCGAGAGTTGTCGGCGAAGCTCAAAGCGGATGCAAAACTCGTGAGCTTGACAAAGGGCTCGGATGGCGGTCTCTTTTTTTGTCTCTTCGGTAATGCGACGATGCTATTGGTCCCCGTTCGGCCGTTCGTGTCCTCTTCGGATCGAACTCGGGGCGGATGTCGCGGAAGGTTGCGAGGCGCGGGGCGTGAGAAGAACAACTTTGAGCTTCCGCACGCTGATCACTTCGGCGCTGATTGTTCGATCCTCGTTTCAGAATCTTCATTGCAATGTCCTTTCCGCTTCCTCCACCTTGGGCTTCCGGCGACCGCGGTGTCCTGGCTCCGATTCCCTTACGGCCCACGTGGCAGAGTCCGACGACAGTTTTCTGCGGCGGCGCTTTACCATGGACGAGTGGACCGTGGCTATTTCCGACGTCAGCTTGGGCCATGGAGCTTCTTCAAACAATGCCACATCCGACGATGATGCCGAGCAGCTACCCGATTCCGCCCGCGGGTCCACCCGGCTCCAATCGGATTCCACCGCCGCCCGGCTCCATCTTCCCGCCGCCGCCGTTTATCTTCCGAGCTCCGATCGCGTGTCAATGTTGTCCACCGCCGCCCGTCAAATCGTTTCCGATTATGCCACCGATCAGGCTGGCCGATCACCCGATGGTCGGTTGCATTCTTCCCGCGCGCAATCGTCCCCGATCATCATTGGAATCGAAACGATCGCCGCCCCAGATGGATCGCGAATATCGATGTACGCATTGTTTCAAGAGCTACAATACGCCCGCCGCTTTCCACATGCATCTACGAACGCACGTACAAGGATGTCAATGCCCGATTTGCGGCAAGTCGTTCAGCCGTCATTGGCTTCTACAAGGACATATACGGACACATACGGGTGAGTCTGAGGAAGTTACGGAGTGATCGCTTACCTGCCCAATTCCCATGCAAAAGGCAAAGCTTAGGGTCAAACGGTAGTCAGATGATCCACCTTGGAAAAGCGGTTACAGTAATTTACATTCACACCAAGGCCCAAGGTGGATCCTCCGACTGCAGGTTGACTCGAAGGGGAGGATAGCCTACTGTAGCCGCCGTCAACTGACACCCTGAACCCGATGGATCCCCAGGACGATCCCAAAGACTCCTAACCACGACACACCCATTTTCAGGCGAGAAGCCATTCTCGTGTCCCCGATGCGGAAAAGCGTTCGCCGATAAATCGAATCTACGCGCGCATGTACAAACTCATTCCGGATTGGTAAGTCCGCCCGAGCTCCCGATTCCTCAGAGCTCCTTCCCGAACCTAAATCTCATCTTCTTTTCCAGAAACCGTACACTTGCGGCCGATGCGGGAAGGCATTCGCCCTCAAGAGCTATCTCTCCAAGCACGAAGAATCCGCCTGCGTCAAACCGATGGATTAGATCATACGCTCGCATGATAATCGATATTAGCCTTCGCCGTATTTCTCTAAAGCGCCTTCTGTCCTGTGCCATGATCCATTCACTCGCGCGCCTTTCACTCTGTTTCACTCGCCTTCATTCGAGTCTTACTGTATGCGCCTTATTCCAAGTTACACGAACTCTTGAAAGAAAGGATTGCTAATCTCGAAATTCGAGTTGTGTTGTCAAAGAACCGCGAGCACATTCTTAATCCATAGTATCATTTTTCTTTCAACTTCACCCAAAAAGGCGTTAACAAAAAAAAGTAAACTTACGATCATTCGATAATGACATCGGTCGGCTTGGCCGGCTCATCGACGAAAGTGGCCAACATCGCGCTCAACTCCTTTTCGCTTTCTTCTTCCGGACGTTTTGTCGTTTCTTCTTTCTTCTTCTCGCCTTGATGCACTTCCCCGATGCACGTGATTCCGTCGTTGCTGTTGCCGTTCTCCTCCTCCTCATCGTCGCTTTCCTCGATGGTGATGATATTTTCGACGGGATCCGGCCGAATCGAATCGTGGCCGTTCGCCGGGCGCTTGATCGGTGATTTGGATTCGACGGCGCTCGTGGCTTTGACCACGGGCGACGGTCCTGGAGCACGTTGTTGTTGAACGGACGTCGAAATCTCCTTCGATACCGTAGCTGAAGCTTGCCGATCGGCTGGTTTCGCTTCGGCGGGAATTTTCAACGGCGTTGATTCGTGAGTCTTCTTCGCGGTCGTTTCTTGCACCACCATCGAAAACTCTTCCATACGCTCGTCGTCGTCCTTGTTCTCCTCTACGACAAGAACCGCTTCGAAACACGGAACTCTCGGTTTGGTCATCAAAGCGCACGTCGATAATCCACTGCGGCAGGCCTCGACCATTCTCGGATCATTCTCTCGTCGTTGTCCATTCTCGAAAATTCGAATCGCGACTTGCATGACGGACGGTCGAGATGGATGCGGACAACGGACCAATGCTGTCAGCACTTCGTACAACTCCGCTCGATATCCGCGATCGCCCATTCGTTTCGAAGACGTCGGTCCGGTTTGGGATTGAAGCAGAAGACGGCAAACGATTTGTTGCAGCCGTCGGAAGTCGGTCGATTTCAATAAGCCGCCGCCGCTCTCCAATACGATCATCCACATACGTAGATGGGCTTTCCGCGCTTCGTTGAGACGAATCGATGCGCTGCTGCGAGCCCGGACGACGATTTCTTCACCGCCCATCTCCTCCATTAGCGCCGCTTTCCGTTTTTGAGCTTTCCGTTTGGTCGAATCGGATGCCACGGCCATCGAAGCCGTCTCGATATTCCTCGTTTCCGTGGCGATGGCGTCGGATCGAAGTAGATCGTCGGTGAATTCCAACGATTTCGTGGCCATACGTTGGAAACTGGTCAACGACGCGGCGCCGACGTATTTCGCGACGGATGCCAACAAGTCGTATACGGCGGCCACGATCGAATACGGTCCCGTTCGAGCGCAATGACGTAATAGTCGAAGACACCCGTCGACGATCGCCGATGCGAACGGAGCCGCCGCCAAGCCGACGGTCGGAAGCAATCGATTCCCGACGAATCCGAACATCGATTCGAGCAAATCGTAGAAAATGGGCATTGGCGTACGTAATTTCTCGACCAATCCTTGAAGACAGTTCAATAGATCGACGAAATGTTGAATGTTCAACGTAATCATCAATCCGTCCGATTTGGCGAACATCAATCCGAGTAGATCGATCAAGAATTTCGCTCGATTCTCCAAAAATTCCGGCGTCGCCTTGTCGTCGTTGTTCTTTAAATCATCGAACAATTGATTGTAGAAGAGAATCGTCTCGCCGCCGTCCGTCGCTCGTTTCCGTTGTTTCGTCGGCGGTTGTCTCGGCGCCGCGCAATCGTCCTCGTCGTGAATCGAGAACGGATCAGCCAATCGAATCACGGCGCTGTGGAAATCTTGTACGACGGCGTTCAATTGTTGATTCCACACGTTCGATCGAGCCGTATTTCCGGCGACCGTGGGAAATAAGGCGACGGCGTAGGCGGCTCGTCGACGAACGCCTCGTTGTTGTTCCTCCGTCGTCAAATTCGTCAAACAACGACCGACGAACGGGACGATCGTTTTGGAGAAATTCTTCTTGCACCCGTCGCGAAAATATTCGAGACACGTATTGACCAACATGAGCGACCATTCGTCCATCCATCGGGGACATTGAATCGCGGCTTGAATTAAGCGATGTATTTTCAAAGCGTTCAAATCTTTCGTGATCGATTGGAATTCGGAGGCCGCCGGTAATAAACGACAAAGACCGATCGCGGCCGCCCGTGGAACCAATGTCGACGACGATTCGTTTCGACGATTGTCTCCCGTTCTCGATAATTCTTCGATCGGTTGAATCAAAATCGAGAACCAATGTTCGAAATTCGTCGAAAATATTTCCACCGAGGATTCGTCGATTTTGGAAACGATTTCGTGTATGTCCGATACGCGTAACGGAGTTTCCATGATTGAAATTTAATTAATTAATTTTAACGATGATAATTGATCGAAAAGAAAGAGAAGAAAATTATTCGATCGATTTGATCGGAGGAGAAATCTAATGCAAATTCCACCTAGCAGACATCTTTCATTTTGTTTACTTCATAAGGCGGTAAATTCAAATCGCGGGCAGGTAACATTTAGTAACCTTCATGACTCGGCTGATCGTTGTTAGCTTTTCGAAACTTTCAACCTGAATTTTACTTGAAAAATCGAACAAAGCACCGAAATGTAACGACAATTCAAGAAAATCGAAGAAATTAGTGCATGAAATGAAAAGTGCAAAAAATTAAGTAAATGCCAACCAAGTGCGAAGGTGCAAGAATCCGAATGAAAAATCAACAAAAGTCCTCAACAGGAAGTTTCTAATCTACCAAAATTGTGCAAAAACTCGTGATCGATCGAGATTCTCGTGAATTATTCACGACGGCTAATCGTGATCGGCCCGAAATGCTCCTCTTGTTCCAAATTGATCGGCATTCCAGCTTTGTACAATTCCAATAATTTATAAAACGTTTTGGCCGCTTGAGCTTTCGTGCTCGTGGCTGGCGGGCATAATTCGTTGAACGTGATCGAGTTATTGTCAGCCGTCAATTCGTTGATGTGACTGAAAAGGGAACATAGACGGGGTTAAGTTGTGATTCATGTTCGGGACATTGCCATCGGTGCGCTCAATCTGACGAATGGCATATCAGTGCAATGATTCACTCACACGACAATAAGAGAAAAGGGAAACACAGACTTACTCGCGTAATTGATTCGAAGACAACGGGACAACTTGAGGCGGCTCGGTTGGAACGTCTGGCAAGCCGGGATAGCAACGGTGCAAATGATCAACCGGCGTCGGCGAACGATGACGGATATTCGAAGGAATTTCCTCCGGCGGTTGCGATGACTGACCATCGTCTCCCAACGTGCTGAAAAGAATAACTTGATTAGCGTCAGCCACATAAAAGATGAGACAACTTACATTCCAGTGCCAGTTCCCATGTCTCCGTCTCCGGTGGCACCTTCTTGACGATCGATCGGTGGACCTGAAGAAAAGAAATTGTCAGTTGATTGAATACGCTGTTCAATTAGGGCAAATCCAACTTACGATCGAAACTCTCGGCTGTTGTACGGTGTCTTCCTTCTTCCTTCCGACGCTGCTCAATCTCGGACGTCGAGCTAGCACCCGCGCCTGGTCCTGGTGGCGACGGTGGGGCCGGCGGCATTTGGAAATCGTCGTCCATTGGAATATCCAGCGGCGGCATTTGCTCCTCGGGTTCATCGCGAATCAGGAACGGCGAGCCCAAGCCCTGGAAAGAAAATGCAAATTTGGTTTGGTTTGCAAGGTAAAGTTTACTCGAGGCTTACCGAAAATTCGTGAGGAATAGTCCATGGAGGCGAATGGAAAATATCGTCGAACGTTCCGGGTACTGCGCGAGAGACCAAATTGCCGTCGAAGAAACCGCGTAAACGACGGCTGGCCAGATCTGAACAGAAATATTATTTCCTGAATCATACAAAAGAGCGGAATTTGACTTACTCAAAGCCGGTGCAGTGAACAAATTTTCGTTTTGATGCCGCAAACGTTGCAAATCGATCACGCGCTAAAATTAGGGTATTGTAACGAGAATGAAAGAGCAAACGATTTTTGAAATTGTGCTTACCTCAGCGCGTTGATTGGATTCCAGATCGTTGATTTGGCGATTCATATCGTCGCCGCTGATGATGCAATTTTCATCGATCCCTCGCATGTTGCGTCGGTATCGAGGAGTAGCACGAGGTCGCGGACTTGCTCCTTCGATTTCTTCTTGGCTCAACGATGCCAACGCAAAGGCGATCGGCGGCTGGAAAGAGAAGTAGAAAACTTATCTCATAAGTAAAAGTTGTAAGCAAAATCCTTACATCGCGATCAGCCTGACGACGGCGCGGAGGTATGGCAATGGGCGGTGGCATGGTCACGTCTGGTCCGGCTGGCGGCATCATGCGGGGACGACGAGGAGCGGACGGTCCATCGTCCATAGGCTGCTGTTGATTATAGTTCGTTTCGTCCGCGGGCGAGGCCGAAATGATTGGAGCATCGGTGAACGGCGGTCCATCGTCCATATTCATTCCATAACCATCGTCGTGATAACCGTCTCCACCGCCGCCGCCTCCGTCACCACCACCATCGCCACCGTTTTTGGGCGTGGATTGATCCTCGATACTCGATTCTGGATCGCGCAATAATTCGTCGATGATCACACTGAAAAGAAAAAATGCAAATTAGCGAAGAAACAAAGAAATAAAAGGATGCACTTACTCGATAGTCGTAATGCCAATGCGTTCCGTCGGAATTTCGATTTCGGCCGGTGGCAATTCTTCTTCTGGCTGAAAACAAGCAGGTTTAACATTTAAATAAAGAACAACTCCAGAAAAGACACTTACAAATGGCGAACCGAATCCGAAGAAATTGTCTTCTTGCATAGTAATATCCGCGTGACGAGCCACGTGCTGGAAACCTATAAAAAAAGAAGAAAATTTAGTCATTGAAAGCAGACGGACCAGTTAGCTGGATCGTACCGTCGGTTCCGCCGACGCCGCCTCCGCCACGGCCTCCACGACGACTGAATTCGGACGGCGTTCGATCCGATCGAGGTGTTCGAACACGAATATAATCCTAAAATAAAAAGCACATACATTAACGAATTCGACAGACCAAAACTAAAGACTCACATCCTCGTCGAAGCTCATCAAGACCGGCGATTGAGTCAAAGGCCTACCCGGTCGTCCGAAATTGGCCAAGAAATTCGGATCCAACGTTTCCAACGGATCGGGCATATCGATGTTTCGACTGAAAGAAAGATTTTCATTTTACAAAGAGCCCATAAGTGGATGAACACAGGAACTCACCCGATCGGATTGACCATATCGATAGATCTTTGAACGGACATCATTCGTTTGAAATTATCCACCACGTGTTTTACATCGGCTAAAACAAGAGAACTTTCATTCAAGCACTGTAAATTCAACAGAAGAAAAAACTCAAATGAGAGAAACTTACCGTAAAGGTAATCGGTTTGCTTTTGGTACACGATGACCGTACCGTACATCAACATGCTGGACAAATATAGCGAGAATAATTTACGCATACGACCGGGACGATATTCGGGCGACCCGCGCGGCAAATAACGCATCAATTCCTCGCTGAAGACAAAACAAATTACAGTACAATAAATTTAAAATAAGAGAAACTAAACTTCCAAAAAGGACTTACCATGTTTTCTCGATGTCCACTAACAAAATTTCGCGTTTCTTCAATTTATTGGCGTGCAACGCGGCCAACCTGAAAATATCCCAAGATTTAGAATTCTCTGCCCAGCAGCTGCGAGAGCACCAAAACAACAAAGAAAAATTTTTCACAATTATAGACAGCATCATAAAAAGTTTAACCTACTACCATAAAACAAAACCCAAAGAAGATTACAAGCAAAGCCTACAGTACTTACCAAATCAAGCCGAACTTCGCATCTCGTCGACATAAAATATCGACGCTGTAAAACATTTTCGTTCGTCGATTTTGGTCAATAAATCATCCAAAATTTCGTGTTTTACAATACAACGGTGCAAATTTACAAATATCTTGATCAATTTTATACAAATTTGTACAATTATTTACAAAAGACTCCACCGACCGATCAACACAAGGAAATTTTCGATTTCGAAACACTGAAAATGAATGACGCCAAAAAGTTTTTCCCCCAAAAAACTGGCATGCGCACAAAATATTTTGAATTTTGAAAACTGCTTATATCAAAGTGAAATCACTTAATGTCTGCTACGAGGCGGTAAAGTTGGATTTTTTAGAATTCTTGAAGAAATGAGCGGATCGATCTGTAGATTTTGTGATTTTTTCAATCGACTGATTTCTTGATCAAACTTTTCCAAAAATGGATCGATTATCGAGTATTTGTTTATTGGACGAATCGACGAATGCTTGTTCGGAAATTCCGAAAGTGAATTGGACGAAATTCGTTTACGAACGTCAGGTAAGTTGGGTTGAAATTTTTTGATTTTTTTGTAGTGATTTGGGATTCAGTGTAAATAGATGAAGTGATTTCATAAATGCGATTTATTTATTGTTCTACGTATACGAAAGCAATTTTTGTTGTTTTAGATTTCCGGTAGAAGATTTCCCAAACCACGATGGACGAAACGACAATCATCGTCGACCAACAACAGCCAATCGTCGCGATCTCAATCTCAATCTCAACCGCTATCGCAAAATTCGATTCCATCCGATTCGAAACGACGTGATTGGGCGTTGCGAGAATTTCGATTGAGTCAAATCGTACCGTCGGTGAATTCGTTGGAGGAGTAAGTTGAGATTTGATTCTTCCCTTCTTCGTAAAGGCTGAAGCGAAAGCCTTTTTTTAATTCTTTTTTCAGCGTCTTCTTGGGATTCTCAATTTGCTCGTCGTATTTATATTCGTATCGAGAAGTCTCGATTCCCGACGACGAGGATCTGTTCGTCGCGCCTCGTACGTATTACTTGAACGTTTGGCGATTCGTGCCCGGGAGACGATTGAAGTTGGTAAGTAACAATGCTAGTTTTTGGTTGAGTTTTAATATTGCAAATTTTACTTACTGTAACTGTTTTTATTAACGTGAACTTTGACTTTTGAGAATTTGTTGATGAATTTTTCAGGCGTTCAGCGTAAGATTGTTCAATGGCGAAACGTTCACGGAGTCGATTTGTATTCGTCTGCAACAACAAGCCGATATATCCGATCTTTGTATTATTATCGGAAATATTCACGGGTAAGTTGGTGTCGGATATTTGCTTTGTGTTATTTTCCTTTTTAAATGTTTTGGTGCTGTCTTTGAGAAATCGATCATCTTTCTTTTTCAGAGGCGACGTTAGCAATTTGACGAAAACGTTTTGGCATACGATCTTGGTGACTCCGTATTCGCTCGCGCCTCCGATCGCCTTGCAAGCCGACTTCTACGCCATGTACGCCTTGTCGTCGTACGTTCGACCGGAGGGATATTTGATGGTGACCACATGCGACGAGGTGATTCTGGTGAGTTGCGAAGAATGACGGACGAAGGTAAACTCGTTTATTAATGACTAATCACACATTTTTTCAGGTCGATTTGAACAAAGCGCACGAATTATGTCGAAACGGCTTGAAAAATACCAGCTTACCCAAATTGGACACACTGCGCGCGACCGTGCCATGGTTTCGAATAATTTGCGAGGATTATAAGGATATTTCCAAAGCGGTAAGAGCATCTTTACATTTTGTATTGATTTATTAATTTAGTTTCTGATCGTATTTTTAGAGAATGAAATGCGCACATTATTTCTCCTACGCCAGTCAAATCTTGGAATGGTGCACCGAGGCGTCCGAGAACGAACTGAATTCGAATTGTGTCGGTTTGAGCGATTACCACCTCTACATCGTAAGTCGCATTTTGATCCCTTGTGCTAAATTTTACAAAAGCGAGAATGGTTTTGCAAATTTCAGGACGAAATCTCGGCGGATTCGTGCAATGGATGCATATACGCTTTGTACGATGTGGACACGTTGGAGAGGTATTATTTCGAAGCCTGGTTCACATTTCACTGGGATTTCAAGGCGAACACGATCGAACGGGATATTTGCGATATTCGAGATGTTACCGATCGGACCAAGGAGCCTGGGTGAGTCTATTGACCTGCTGCTGTACGAGAGCCTCATGTTTTACCGTTATGTAATTAAGCTCTTTCTCTCTTTCAGAAGACACCAACGAGCATTCCAAACGACCAAATCGAATGTATTCAAGTGCGTAAATGGAAAGCAGAAACCGAAATACCAATTATCGAACATGTCCGTTTTGGAAGGTGAGTAGAGGTTTCCTTGTGTTTAAGTAGTTTGAACTAGTTTGAACCCATGCCTTGATAACGCTTGATAACGGGTCTTTTCAGGCTTCTCGCTCAAGCGTATCTTCGACCCGACGGCTTGCATCGCTCTGACGCTTTAAAAACCACGATCATCGTCGATGCTGGAGATTGATAGGTTTGTAATTAATTATTGATTGCATTTGAGTTCGATTTTATTTAAAATTTAGTTCTGTATTTTTTAAAAACTTGTTCTTGAGCTGAATAATTTGCGCGATTTGTATGAGTCCATCAGTACCAGAAACCGACGGTCGAGAAGGATCGCTCGCAAACAATAATGGTCGCACGTTCGACGCTCCCGTGCACGTGCGACTCATCCATCAACGACGACGATCGCCGCGGCGCCTGTTTCCTCTTCCATCACTGTCCGTCCAGGTCAGGAGCAGCCGCATAGTACAAGATCGAAGTCCGAAGTCCTCGCCGAAGACGCCTCCTTCCATCGAGACCTTTCCGTCGTCGTTTCGTATCTCGCATATTTGTTTGCAAACGGCCCCGCGAGGGGCGTCGCTTTCTCTTTCATATCTGCCTTGTTTTGCTTCTTCTTCGGTGGCCCTTGCATTTTCGACTTTGCCTGGAATGGATGAGCAATGCCCTTTTTGCATCCTGACCGCAGTGCAGTGTTTCTTTTTCTCGAAGAACCTGATCGGACAAGTCTTCGATCATCATCCGCCGGGGAGCGCAGTCCGGCCTAAACAACTGCTACATCGGTGTTCTCTCTTCTTCAGGTTCCTCCTCCTTCGTTCAGTTTCTACCGACCGGATTCATCGCCCCCATCCATTTCTTCATTCTTGCACGGATCGCTTGTTCGGGTCAGTCGTTTCGAGTGTTTCGGAGATCGGTTATTCAGTTCGTGTGCACTTCCATGTTCTATAAGCAACGAAAGATGGAAGCCGAAAATCAGCTATTCTTCAATCGAGTCGTCCAATTGCCCGTGGTGAAGGCGGCCAGCGATCGAGCCGTCTCCATCTACGGTATGGCCAAATATTCCAATCGATTATTCAATGCCACGTTACAAATGGCCGAGAACGGAGTCAAATACGTCAGCGAAGCGGAAGCGGTCAAGAAGATGTTGGATAGTCAAAGTGAGTGTCTTTTTGGGGTTGGAATTGGGATTTGGGTTTGGGT
>JAQGCW010000060.1:0-18253 GCA_034700065.1 Mesodorylaimus bastiani | reverse complement strand
TTCAAATGCGACGCTTGTTGTTATTTTTCAAACCGGCGACGGACGGAGATCGATTGGTGAGTGACATGGGTTTTGTTGGTTGGTTGGACGGTAAATAATGTCGTTGTATTACAGATTCGTCTTTGCCAACAAGTCGTGAAATCGATCAACAGTGTCGAGCGATATCCCTCGAGTCTCATGCAATTATTTCTTCAACGTTGCTTACGTTATCTGAAATACGCCGTCAAGGATCAAAGTATCAATATCACCCTGCCTTTTCGTTGTCTCGAAGTCGTGCTCTTGGACGATCGTTTCGCCAACGTGGTAGATCGAATGGAAAAGATCAATTTGTTGGATCGAGTGATTCGGCACGGTAAGTTGTCATCAGTTTTTTCCTTAAAACTTTCCGCCGTATAATGGAAGTTTTCTTTCAGGATATTTCGAGGTCTTGCGCGATTTATTCGATAATCGAACTCCGTCGTCGGATCTTGTTTCGGAGACAACCAAAGCTCCCGTTCCTCAAGCCGAATCGTTCATGAAAGCCGCTACTCGCCCGTTGGCCATGTTGCAATCGTCGCGAACAATCTTACAGGAAGAAGGAAAGGATCCTTCCGAGGCTATGTAAGTCCTTTCTCGGTCTTAATTTCGTGAATTTCCATTTTTTAAAACGTCTCGTTTTCAGATCGAACGGTTGGTTCTCGTTCGTGGCGAGCTTCCTCGCCAAGACTCCGATGTCGCCGATCGTTCGATTTTACGTTTTGCCTGCATTCGCCGATCAAATCGATTTGGTATCGTTGAATTGTTTGGCCGAGTATGTCGCCACTGGAAGTGGAACTCAGTTGAAGGTGGATAGAAAATGCCGTTCCGCCGAATTCGCATACTCATTATCGTATCTCGCTTCAAAACGTGGTTTATGTAAGTTTTAGCCTGTGTTATGGTTTTTGATCGATATTTCATGTCTTTTTTTTTCTCAGCTAACTCCGATAACAAATTTATTCAAGTTTACGCGGACGCTAGTAATTGCCTGCTGGAATTATCGTCCCAATCGGTGCCCGACTTGGAGGATGAGTACGATGATCGCGGAGTGCCGATGGAAGTGGATGAACATGGCGTAAGTGTATCGAGACTTTTTCCGATTTCCCGATTACTGAAAAGTAAATCCTGTCTAACTTTTCAGGTTGACCGCCGTTGGGTCTTGGTCGAATGGATGAAGTTGAACCATCAAGAGGCCGTCGTATCGTGCTTAACGAAAATCACCGAATCCGAGTCGAACACCGAAAACTCCGCGTCGCTCACGGGTCTAATTGAATTATGTCGAATTCATTGGAGCACGGAACTATCCGGAGGCCAGCACTGCAGGTGAGTGAGACTGAAGTTTGTCTCCAATAATAGGATAATAATCGTTCTTTGGCTTTCAGGTTCCTTCAAATGCTTGCCTATCAACCAAAATTGATCAGTCAGTTGTGGCACTCGATCGTCACCTGCACCACGCCGTCAATTTTTGGGTAAGAGAATTTAGTCTTGTCTCGAAATTTTTATTTCTGATCACTGTCCATTATTTTAATTCGTCTTTTTTAGTCCTCCTCGCCGACTGATCGATCAACTGCAAACTGGATCAGCTATGAGCGTCGAAGATCGCCGTCGTCTGGTGCCATTGCTGTCGGTATTCTGCGCTTTATTCTCAACGACATTGGCGGCGGCGAATGATGACGATTTCTTTCACGACTTGAATTTAAAGCCGAGCAGTAAGTTATTTTTACTTTCTTCTTGTTTCTCTTTTAACTCCGGTTTCATTTTGCAGGCAGCACTATACCATTTTCGCGACCCGATCTGGCATTGTTGTCGTCGCTTCTTCGCGATGTGGCACTCGGATTGATCAAACTTGCTTTGCCCGATAGTCGATCGACCGTCAGCGAGCAGTATCGCGTCGCATTGACCACGATGGGTGCTGATTTCTCGAGACAAGACACAACCGAATGGAATCAACTTTTCGAGGTATGCACTATTGAGTTCATGTTCTTCCTTTGCATCGGAGAGAGCTTGCTTTTTTAGTCCGTCGTTCGCCTGTTGCAACTTATGCACGACCGAGATGAACGTCTTCAATTTTGTGCAATTGGATCGTGGAGCGTCGCCGACCGAATAACTCTGCAACATGTACGGATGTTTCGAAGCAATCATCCGCATTCGCGACGTCGACGTCGTCTTTTCAACTTACCACGATATTTAACGCGTCAAGAACTCGGTAAGTGCAGGACTTATTTCTGACTCGTTCGTTCGGAAAATTGTTGAGGTTTGCTTTTTAGAAGACGAGAAATCGTTCGTACAATCTTCGGCCGAACTTCGCAATATGACGATCTTGCTTAAAATGCCATTCGTGGTGCCATTTGAGCAGCGCGTCGAGGTGAGGAATCGTTTGTTCGTTCTTATCTTTCTCGTTCATATTCTAAACTTCTTCGTTTTTAGCTTTTGTACGAATTGATTGCCAACGATCAAATCGAACACGCCGGTCGTGTACATGGGGTGTGGCAAGAAGGTCGAACCGTCAACGCACGAAGGAATTTCCTGTACGAGGATGCACTGGATCAGTTATCGCCGGCTAACGGTAAGTTGTTATTTTTTGTCGCTTATGCATCTTTACATCTCGTTTTTCTTATTATTCAGTACCAAACCTCCGCCAAAAAATTCGTGTTCGACTTCAAAATTGGGCCGGAGCAGTTGAGGCTGGTATCGATGGTGGAGGATTATTCCGGTGAGTCATTTTTTATCATTTGCATTCGTTCACTTATTTGTTGACTTGCCAAATGTTTTTTCAGAGAATTCTTGAACGAGCTATTGAAAACGGGCTTCGATCCGCAGCGAGGTTTTTTCGTTTCGACTTCGCACGATTCTACGTTGTATCCGAATCCAATGGCTCCGACGTTATTTCCCGATGGAGGGTATCGTCATCATTATGTGTTCCTTGGAAGGATGGTGGCCAAGGTAAGTGGGTTTTTGTCTTTACTCACTAATCACACGCCTTTTCATAAGCTTTCCATCTGTTTTCAGTTGATTTACGAGAACCAATTAGCCGAACTTCGATTCTCGAGATTCTTTCTGGCCCGTCTTCTCCGATCGTCGAATGATGTGGACGTTCATCATCTCGTTTATTATGATCCGCTTTTATACAAGTAAGTGGGGTTTGAATTGGTGTTTGGACAGACGCTTGTATTATTTCTTGTCTCGTTTGCAGGAATTTGAGTCGATTGGC
Organism: Mesodorylaimus bastiani; assembly: GCA_034700065.1. Taxonomy (NCBI): domain Eukaryota; kingdom Metazoa; phylum Nematoda; class Enoplea; order Dorylaimida; family Dorylaimidae; genus Mesodorylaimus; species Mesodorylaimus bastiani. The sequence goes on along the minus strand of JAQGCW010000060.1, from coordinate 15,027 downwards.
GAACGAAGACGATGTTTCGGCGTTGAACCTCGATTTTAGCATTACCGTTGAACAATTGGGACAAGTTTCGGTGAGTAAATTATGTTTTCTTTTTTTAAACTGATCATTTTTATGTTTTTCTTTTTCAGACCATCGAGTTGAAACCAAACGGTGCTCAAATTCCAGTCACCAACGCGAATCGATTGGAATATATTCAATTAGTGGCTGATTATTATTTGAATCGTCAGGTATGTTCAAAAAATTTTGCTAAAATCCATTTTGCACCACTTTTCGTTCTGATTTTAGATTCAAGAGCAAACGGACGCTTTCCGGGAGGGATTATCGCATTTGATCGATCTCGATTGGCTGCAAATGTTCGATTATCGCGAACTGCAAGTCTTGATTTCGGGTGCCGATCGAGATATCGACGTGAATGATCTGCAAACGAATGCGGGTTATTATGGTAAGTTCTAGAGGTTGCATCTCTGCTTTTCTTTGACTAATGTGCATGTTCTTTCAGGAGATATTCAAAAGGAAGGCGGCGAGGTGGTCGATCCTTATATTCAGCAATTTTGGACGATCGTGCATGGATTCAACGAGGAACAAAAGAAGAAACTGTTGAAGTTCGTCACTAGTTGCTCGCGTCCGCCATTGCTCGGTTTCAAGGTAAGCGACACTCGTTTGCTGTGTCTTGAATTATCAGGCTCATGAACTGTTAGCTAATCTCGGCTCTTTTCCAGGATCTGCATCCTCAGTTCACCGTGCAGATAGTGAACTTACGACAAGGAGAACAAGATCGTTTACCGACGGCCGCGACCTGCTTGAATCTATTGAAATTGCCTCGGTTCCCGGACGCCAAACTATTGAAGGAGAAGTTGCTGTACGCTATTGAGTCGTCGACCGGATTCGAATTGAGTTAGTGCAATCGACTGGGTAAGAAGTATTTCGTAATGTACTCATTTCGTGCCTTTTATTTTCTTTTTTTTTCTGGTGCAAGTTAGATTGGACTGATTTCTTCTTCTTTCCTTTTTTCGTTCGGGTGACACAAAGTTGTGGTGAGAGCTGGATAAAGGCACACTTATGTTTGATTGACTGCTTCTTTCTTTTGAAAAATTATGTAGAGATTTCCCCGTATAAGAAGCACGATTTCCCAAAAATTGCTTGATTGCTAATTTATGATGTGCATAAGGTAAAAAAAAATAAAAGATTGCAGTGAAGATCGAAAGGAAAAGAGATACGGATCATCAGAAAAGCGAGGTCCGATTGGAATGGTCGATTCAAAGAAGAAAGTGATCAGCTCATTTCTCCTCGACGATTTCCTTGATCTTCTTGATCAAGTCCTTGACATTCTCGCCCTCTTGACAATAGATGCCCATCGTTCCGTAGTGGATGGCTTCCTCGGCCGACCAGTTCTCGACGAAGACGCGCTCCTCTTCGGACAATTTCTCCTTGCGCCAACTCTTGAGGAGGAGACGAGCGAAGTTGTCGCCCGTACGACGGTAGAAGTCCGTGCGACGCGCCTCGTAGTTCTCACGATCGGCGGCGGCGCGGGCGGGCGCATCGGCCTCGGGCTTTTGGACCGATGGCTCGGTGACGTTGGCGTCAGTCGAGTTACGATCGTCGGGCTTGGGCGCGGGGATGTCCTTGTCCTTCTTCTCCTCCTTCTCCTCCTCCTTGGGGACGTCACGTTTGGTCTTGGAGGCGTCGCTTTGGGGTTTGGGTTGTTCGGCTGGGACGGCGGCGGCTTCTTGTTGTTTGTTGTCCTTGTTGGCCGATTCCTCCTTCTTCTCGTCGGCGGCGACGGCGGCCGGCGCTTGTTCGGGTTGGAGACGGATCTCCCAACGGCGGCTGGCGTTGTTGTTGAACAATTCGCGCGAATCGCGGCACAAGGCGGGGATGATCCTGGAATCGGTGGTGGGAGTAATTAGAGATACTGATTGCAAGGGGTTATCGGGGAGCCGCCGGGTCAAAAACTTACTTGAAGTCCGGGGTGGATTCCAAATACTTGTGGCATTTGCGCAAGAAGTCGCGACCGACGGCCAAGATCATCTTGTCCACATCGTTCTCGGGCTTGGATTTGTGGAGCTCCTCGACACGATCGAAGAGATGCTTGCCGTTGAGGATCAGGTCGCCTTCGCTGTGCGAGTCGGGCAACGGCCATTGGAGACCTAAGAGGAAAAGGGATCGTGATTAGTGATCGGATCGGGAGGTGGCAGAACGGTCGGTCACTTACGTCCATCTTCGGCCTTGTCGTTCTTGTCGGCGGCCGGCTTCTCGAGGGGCTTCTCGGTCGGCTTCTCGATCGGTTTCTCCGTCGGCTTCTCGGTGGGCTTGTCCTTCGGCTCCTTCTTGTCGTCCTTGATGGCGGCACCGAAAGCCAGGGCTATCACGGCCAAGAAAATCAAAGCGGTCTTCATTTTCAATCAGACTGGATACTACTCGTCGTTGTCAAAAAGTGTCGTCGAATGACCGTCGGTGTCCACTCCGGGGACTTTTATACCCTCATCACCCGATGGCCGCCCATTAGTACCGACCGAACCACGCCCCCCGCGGGGCTCCGTACGAGTTCGGCGACCCTCCGCCCGTCCATCAAGGTTACCTTTGTCGGCAATAACCTTCCGTCAAAGGCGAATAACCCTAAAACATTTCATCGCGAGTGGCCACTGGTCACTCTCCGAGAGTGTAGACCACAAAGAGGGAGTTGTCCGAGGCCGTCCCGTTCGCGTCCTTGAGGACTCGCCCAAACACCCAATCAAAAGCAACAAGGACTTTTCTTCTCCCTCTGTCGTCCGTCGCCCGGTTGCCCTCGGGCCACCTTTTCCTGCCCTTTCAGCTGATCGATGCATGTTTACCGCATTCGGTCAGTGCAACGGTGGCATTGGTCATTCGGGCGACAAAGTCCTTGGCCGACGTCCGCCCATGAACATCGTCGACGAGGACGAACGAAAATTTCGGGAACGACCTTCGCACGCTACTCATTCGGACAGGACATCGATTATGATCGCTTGTACATGACTCCGTCCCTTCTCTCGTCAAATGTGGACCCGGCCGCCGCCCTTATTTGTCGACTTCTCCGCGGCGAAGAGAACCGACTTGGCGAACGGCCGGTGCACGGGCGTTGATCACAATAAGCCTAATTCTCATGCGACCATGATGCAAAGATAGATGCGTTGGCTAATTTGCCATATATGCACATACCGTATGCACAATTCCATCGATTCAGTTCTCTCAATCGTCTCTTGTCCGAAGCCAAACTCGACTCATCGATATAAGGCCCGAGGAGGCTAGTCGTCCGTCCGTCCGAGCGAAACAATCCATCGATGCATAGCGGGATTTCGAACAAGAGCAGTTCGGTCTTAATTACAGAATCCGTCCACCTTTCTACGGACGAGGAGAGCCTCCTCGGGGACTCGTACGTCGACCGTCCGTACACGATGATCACTAACGAAGCCATCGAGAGAGAGTAGGAGCTACGACGATTCCGTTTCGTCGACCGGACGGTGGGGTTCACCGCCACAGCCCCGAGCTCTCATCGTCTCTATCCTTGCAAGAAGCATTTCGTGGGTTTCCTAAACTGATCCGACACGGGTGTCGGTAAATCGCCGCCATCGCTTACGGGATAGACCACTTCCCGATGGCTTATATATTTAAGTCTTCCGTGTTGGGAGTTCATTCTCATCTCCATTGGTCAAGGGGGCGTCGATGCGGAAAATGGCTCGTTGCTCATCCGTTCTCTGGTTACGTAAAAATGCTGCTGGCCCTCTCGCGGAGCCCGCCCTCGCTCCCTCACTCACTCCCCTCCGCCCGTAGCTCTTCCGATGTCTCATTGATTCCCTCGAGCGCTTGTTCCCCGCAGATGAAGAGAGGGACAAGAAAAATGGAAGACGAGACGGGGGATGAGGATGAATCTATTAATTCATACGTGCCGAGTACATTCGGCGGGACGATTTCTTCGGAACAGTGTCCCTCCGTCCGTCCGTCCGAAAGAGGAGATGTCACGAGGAGGACGCAAGTTATTGTTTTCAGGATGAACCTATGTGAACTCGGATTCCATCTGATCATCGACGACCATGTCCTCGGGAGCTTCGCAAGACCCCGAGAACAGGGTCATCCTAAACGTGGGCGGTGTTCGACACGAGACGTATCGCCACGTACTCAAGAAGATCCCGGCCACTCGTCTATCAAAGTTGACCGAGAATTTGGGCAATTACGATCCAATACTCAAGGAGTACTTTTTCGATCGTCATCCGGATGTGTTTGCGCAAATTCTCAACTATTATCGAACTGGTAAGCCGAGAGCTCCCTGGACTCAGAAAACTGCCCGTGCGGGGGTTACCACTCGATGCGACATAACTCTTTTGATCCTCCCAAGTGGAGTTGGCTCGTTGATTGTATGAGCAGAAAACAAAAGGTCTCGGAAGCCCTCGAGCAGTCATCGAGAGACCCATCGGTTGACTCGTCGGAGATGACTCCCTCGAGACACGGTACCGACCTATCCAATATTTTTAATCGTCCGGAATCATTCAACCGAATCGAGCTCACGTGACTCGGGGAATCTTTTGCCAACTTTTTGGCTTTGCAGCAAAGCCAGTCCTTGACTGAAATTAGCCAGGCACAATCTCGGAACCATCTTCTTCAGGCAAGCTCCATTATCCGACCAACGTTTGCGGACCACTATTCGAAGAGGAGTTGGAATTTTGGGGACTCGATTCGAATCAAGTGGAACCATGCTGCTGGTTAGTGCTCGTCCTGTTTTCGGGGAATCAATCTCCCCACCACGTGTGCATGTTCTCCTTCGTTTTCAGGATGACCTACACTCGACATCGGTAAGATCGCAATTTCTTCTCCGCGTATAGGCTAGCGTGGCAGTCCGTCTTGCCCACACACAACACGAGGTTCAGGAGGAATGACCCTCGGTTGCCATGCGATTGGAAAGTCCTCCCATACGCCCCCTACATAATTGAGCTAATCTGTCAGCTCGTCCTACTTGGCAAAAGGAATCGAGTGGTGTGTCAGTCAACCTGTAATTTAGAGGACCATTGTGACGACCATGGGGGACGTGCCCTTAGGTTTAGCCGGGCGGGTGGGGAGGATTGGAGGATGCTCGATCGGGCATTAGCGGGGAAGAGAGGAGGTGAGAAAAAAGCCATGGGACGGAAACAAGACCGCAGCAGGCAAATGGCTGTATCAGGGGTACACATTAGGCAAACACAGGAGACACCAGAGAAACAGTCGGACGAGCCCCGACCAATTCACCGGTCCATATCCTGATCCTGATCCAGATTCATATCCAAATCCACCGGACCAAATCCCGATCAATCGATTGGATGAGGAATCTCTGACGGAGTTCTCCCGACCGACTGAAGACAATGTCCTCCAGTACCCGAGAGCCCTATAAAATTTAGCCGTCGCTTTCCAGAAACACGCAGGAAGTCTTAGCGGTCATTGAACGATTGGAGAATCGGACTTTGACCGAACAAGGTGAGCTTCCCGTTCTGTCTCTCTCAGAACACCCAAATTCTATTCTCATCGTTGTAGAAATCGCCGTCCGTTTCGGCTGGGAAGATGATTACGTTGCTGGTACGTTGACCAATTGGCAAAGACTAAAACCGAAGATTTGGTCCTTATTCGACCAACCGTGGTCTTCGTCGGCCGCCAAGGTACCGCGTCCTCAGTGCCTCCAGGCCCGAACGGTCGCCTAATCAGGCTTCTCTTGTCCACTTTCAGGCCGTCTCATCGGTGACTGTGATCTTCATTTGCCTTTCCACATTCATGTTTTGTTTGAAAACCGAACAAGCGTTCAATATACCGACGATCGAGATCCACGATCTCCTCTCCGAGAATCTGACCCGAGTGACGTCCGATCTCCGACGATCGCAACAACCGATGGGCGTGATGAAAGTGTCGCAAGTCAGCGTCCTCTCGCTCATGTACGTCGATCTCATATTCAATATTTGGTTCGCCTTCGAAGTGATCGCCCGGTTCATCGTCTCGCCCAGTCGAGCCCGTTTCGCCAAGGATCCGTTGAACGCGGTCGATTTCCTCGCCACGATCCTGTTCTTCGTGGAATTCCTAACTCGCCAATATTGGCCTCAGACGATCTACTACGAGGGATTGCAATTCATCGGCATCGTGCGGATTATGCGTCTATTTCGATTGGCCAAACATTCGTCCGGCTTGAAGATTCTCATGCAAACATTCAAGGCGAGCGCTCACGAATTGCTATTGCTGGTATTCGTGGTGATCTTGGCCACGGTTCTGTTCGGTTCGTTGGTCTACTACGCCGAACGGATCAAACCGGAGGCGATCAACGATTTCGATAGTATCCCGCACGGGTTGTGGTGGGCGATCGTCACCATGTGTACGATCGGGTATGGAGATATGGTGAGCTAACCGGTGCCTTGAGCGAAGTTGACCGATCATCAACGTTTCCGTCTTTCCCAGGTGCCTCGTACCGTCCTCGGCATGGTGGTCGGTTGTATGTGCGCATTGACCGGTGTCCTCACGTTGGCCTTGCCCATGCCGGTGATCGTGAGCAATTTCGAAATGTTCTACAGTCACGCGCAGGCGCGAGATAAATTGCCAAAGACACGGAGAGAGATTCTCGCTCCCGAACGAACCAAAATGATGGTCAAACCGAAGACGCCCAAACACGGCGGCGGTCGGAACACCGTGGCCACCGTGAGAGGAGTGATCGATTGAGTTGATCGGGTGATCTGACTGACTGAGTGCCAAAAGTGAATACTAACACAATCGGTGGGTATAGCTCTCAACGAACATGTATTTTAGCATATGTACTTATAAGGGTAAAAAGGAACGCGTAAAAGATGAAAGACTGATGGTTATTTCACAGATCAATTCTCTTCCAGAAGCATGAGCGATTCTCGGATTGGCGAAATCTGAAACGAGGCGTTGTATTCGTTCCACGCGTGATCAGAATTCGACTGACTACTCGTCAATCACACCTCATCGTTCGGTTTTTGGATTCTCCCATCGCTGGGCTCCACCGTCGGGCACTCGTACATATTCTCCATCGGGTAGCCGCTACTGGTCATGGTGTTGGGAGCTTGGGATTGATGCTGAGGGTAGTCGAAATGATGGAATTGCGGAGGTGCGGGCGCCGTCGATTGTGGATGGCCGATATGACCGAGGGTGAAATCCACGTTCGAATGGACGGCGGCTGACGGTGGTGCTGGATCGGCGGATGAAGGCGGCGGTGCCAGTGGGGTCGATGATGGCCAGAATCCGCCGGTGGCGCCTCCAGTGGATGCTGCCGCTGCCTCGGCTTGTTCCCGAGCCAAGGCTTTTGGGACCTGAAAATTGACCGAAGGTATTTAGCGAATGAACAGGGGCTGCTTTGGAGCCAGCGCCTTACCATTCGCTGCAAAATGGCGCTGGCGCTAGTGCCCGGCATATTGAGCCAATGATGAACGGTGGATGGAGGCGGAGGAGCTGCGAACGGAGACGTGGGCGATACTTGGATGACCGACCGATGCTGCTCAACGATTTGGACCGATCCGAATCCCGGCTTCGGATGTGGAGGGGCGAAGGCGGATTGATACTGAGACGGCGGCAGGGGCGGCGGGTAGGGAGCGATCGGATATGGGAAGCTCTTATCGGCGATACTATTCGAGAAAGGATCCATGGGCGCCGATGGTAACGGGGCGCTTGAGATTTGGAAATTCTTGCCGGGCGGCGGAGCTGGCGTCGGACCGAGCGAGCGATAGTAATCGACGGTATTCCTCGGCGGTGCGGGCGGCGGGCAGTTCGTCCACGGTGATTGATTCGTCGGCGTCTTGATAACGTCCGGAGTGCTTGCGTTGGCGGCGATCAATCGAGATATGACGGGCATCGAGGACGGTCTATTCTCCCGTTGCAGATACATTTGATGGTCGACGGCGTTCGGGCGCGGAAGCTTATGCGGTGAAGCGTCGAGCGGCGGTTCTTGATCGAACGGCGCTCGCTTTCCGGGGCTGACTGATTGCTGATACTGCTTATCCAAAGGAGCTCGGGGAAATTGCAAACTCTGCACCAAGGACGATGGAGCCTCGATCGTGGACAGTCGCCTCTTCCAGTCGGCTTTCGATTCGCGTTCCTTCTCTTTCGTGAATTGTCGCAAGATCTCCGGCGTGAGCGGTATGGACTGACGATTCCACACGTCGCCTTCCAACGCGGCCGTTAAATGACGATATTGGGTGAGGTCGGCGGCGGCGCTTTGACTCCGATGCATGATGGAGGCGGCCATGACCGTGGACAAATCGATGGCGCCCATGCTCGGATCCGGCGGACGAGCACCACCGATCACCGCCGCACTGCCGTCGGCCATGGCCATCGAATCCGCCGCCGCCGTCGCATCTCGATGAACCTGCACGTGGATATCTCGATGGATCTCCTGATGATGATGGAGATGATACGATGGTGGGGAACAGCCGCCGCTGATGTGAGATTTGCCGCTGTTGCTGCTGTCCTGGGGCGACGAGCTGGATTGGCCGGCGGCTTGGCTGTTGAGAAACCTGAAATTTGTTTCGTCTGAAGCTCCCGACCGACCTGAGCCATCGAAAGGATCCGCGAGCACTCACCTGGCCACTTTCTCTTTCAAATTGATCTCCTTGTAAGTCGGTCCCGATCCGTTGCTCTCGGGCGGCGATGAGGAAATATTCTCACCGGTAGAGACGGGCGACGTTTGATGGTGATGAATCACTCGGGTATCGATCAGGTGTTGATGGTGTTGATGATCGTTGGGAATCGTATGCACGAGCACCTTGCAGTTGTCCATGGGAATGCTCAACATTTCGCTTCCGCTGCGGAGCTCGGCGTTTCGGAACAACTCGCTCTCGATCATTCGATCCAAGAAGAGGCCCATATTCAGCAGGTGCTTCGGTTTCGATGAGCTCGACGAGGAGTGAGCGTTCGAACCGTGATCACCGCTTCCATTTTGGACGTGCCCACTCCCCATCGTACTCCCGTTCTCCTTGTCGGTCGTTGACGAGCAAGCGGTCACCGGTTTCTTGCCGATTGTCGCGTGGTGAGATTTCGGATGTCGATGGTGCTTGACCTGCAAATTCGATCGTCCCAATCATCGCGTTCAACAAAACACACCCGTCGAATGCTTACTTTCGCTAATGTCCTTCGGATTCTCGATTGGGCTTTGGCAGCGCGGCCTTCGAGTTTGGTCGTCGTGAGAGCACCGGCGTCCGCGTCCTCCCCGTAGAATCGTGCATCCTTGGACCGATCGATCACCTTGTGATACCCGATCACGAATTCGGTCGTTCGAGTCCACGGATTGACGAACAGGGACCATTCGGTTTTCATCGTGGCCACTTTCCCATCGCGTAATAGGAATGAGTACAATTTGGAACGCACCGGTTTTCCTTTGGCTTTGACGGCTTGCTCGTGAGCGGCTTCCAACCACTTGAGCGATTCTTTCGACACGAACGAGAGTAACGATCGACCGACTAGCTCTCGCGGAAGGTAGCCCCAGCTTTTCACGCATCTAAAAATGTGGGACATCCAAATCATCGTCCGATGGAGACTATAATCGATCGACACCGATTCGCTTACTCCGGATCGACATGAGTGAAAATGCACGACGGTGTGTGTTTGGTGTAGAAGGCGAGCAGGGTTGACGGTTCCGGGTAGTCGGGACCTGTAATAATAGAGCAATGCAGCCATCTGGAGGAAAGCCACTTATGCCTCCTCTTACCAACGAGAACCGTCAGCGGCAGCGCAGCCACCGCGATCCGAGCCGGCTGCTCGTCGTTCGTTGATCGCTCCGTGATCACCTCGCATACCAAACGGCTATGCGTGTATTTCTGGTTCTTATCGATTGCTTGCACCGGGAGGCCTTTCCTGTAAAGCCAAGTTCGGATTAGCGCCTGACCTAGCGGATTCCGAATCCCCCGAGCCTCTCCGTACCTCAACGATCCATAAAATCCGGTTCTCATTCTGCGCGCAATCGGTTGATCAGTCTCGGACGATAGTGTTGGTGGTGGGAAATTTGGTGAGGCGAGGAGATTGGCCTTGAGCATGAAGGCGACTAGAAACGCTTGATCGCCGGGATTGAACATGTCGACGAAACGTTCGCCGATCACCGAACCAGATGAATGAAGAAGTTCCGAGACATTCTCCGACGCCTTCACAACGACACCGTCCGGACAAGAGACCTCGAGGTGTATGGAATGCTGAAAGAAACGATCAGCTGAGTCTTCTATGCTTGATCTGCTTTCGGGTGATTTCATTTTTTTGATCTTCTTTCTATCCGATTCTTCGAGTCTCCAGTTTGTCTATGCGCAACTTCCCGACTTCCCCTTTCCCTTTCTCGATGTGTCCTTTCAATGCCGTACAAGGCGAGCGAGTGCGCATCCCTTTTCCTGGTGACATTGTGATGACGACCAAAAACGCGCGACACAGTAAAAATAATGAAGCGAGCGAGCGGGAGAGAGAGAGAGAGAGGGAGGGAGGAAGGGTGAGGGAGGGTGGCACGTACCTCATGCTCGAGAACCATGTCGTCGCACTTGTCACCGGCAGTCGCCAATGCGCTCTCCGCCGACGGCCAGCACCGGCTAGCGGGCAAATTCGTTGAATGCGGACAAATATCGGTCGCGTCCATCCTCGTTGCTCCCTTCACCGCCATTGCTTCCTCGCCGGCGCCAATTTCTCTTTTTACCGCGGCCACTTCCTCCTCGTCCTCCTCGACTCGATGATGACGTTTCAAAAGTTTCAGAGCTCGACGCACCGCGTTCACTCCGCTCATACGCTTATGGTCCGGTCCATTTAGGGACGCCGCTATGTTCGGACCGGCCGACGAGGACTCGGACGACGAAGATGATGATGACGATGAGGAGGAGGAGGAGGCATCCGTGGAGTTGTCTCGATTGGTCGCGATCAAATAATGTTTCAACTCGTTCAAGCAGCTGTGCAATTTCCGTTTGCGCCTTAGTTTCTCGCCGCTCGAGAGAAGCCGATTGCTACTGGTACTGAAACGAGGAGAAGACCGATGGCCATTGGTCTCCAACGGGCGTACACAAGGCAAACTGGGTCAGCTGCGAGCGCGTGTGCTTACATTAGCTGGCGACGAGCACTGCTAGACACCACAGCCAGCGAGACAGGGAAGAGGCTTTCAGTAGAACTATGCAATTTTGGATGCTCAGCAGAAATGATCATATGGAAATTTTCATCAAGTTTCAAATCAAAATTCTTCGAGGCTCCCGTTTGTTGGAATTTGACAAGAGGTTCAGTCCCACCGCAGCATATTGAGACTACTAATGCTTATGTTCAATGCTAACAAAACCCAGCAGCTAGGACGCTCACCTTTCGGAGCTGGACGAATGACCATCCGCGGATAAACTCCTTTCCAAGCTCGCAAGTTCCTTCCTCTCGGGTCCGGTTACATCCGATCGATCGCGGGCTCCATAAGCGGTAGAAATAGACGGCGGCGGTTGGTCGACGCTGGTGAGAGTGACCAGTCCACTATAAGCAGCTTCCATCGGCGAGGAGCACACAGGTGCAACCGTCCACCCTCATTCAGACGATCATGATCCAGAGGCGGCGAGGATATGTGGCGGCGGCCAGCGTCGACCAAACGGGCGAATGGTACAGGAGGAGGCGAATGGATCGGAGTGGAAATGAGGAGGGACGACGATATCAGTGGCACGGCTTCCTTGTAGGGTGCCGTACCTAGCACACATGGACGCCACCTGGCCGCCGCCGCCGAATTTCGTTCGTCGACACTCGGTGCCAAGTTTCACTCTTTCGTCATTCGGCCAATCGGTGTGGCCCTAGTGCCAGCCAGTCTCTCGGTCGACGAGAGAGAGAGAGAGAGCGCGCGCGCGTCCTACTGTCGAGCGAGACCGGGCTGGAGCGATGCGAGAGAAAAGAGGAAGATGAAAACGAAAAACCCGCGGCCGCTATGATCATACACGAAAACGGGTGACGATTCGGCCCACTCGGGACTCCCCCCTCCTCCCAGATATTACGTGCCAGCCGACCGCTAGGTCAATGTAATCGCGTCACCTGTCGCCGCGATTCGCGCGCCTCCTCCTTGCTCCACATTCCCTCGTACCGGTTCGTGTTTCCGCGTTTTCGGGCCACCCCTCTCGAACTTGACTTTCATTACATCGCACAATACGATGGGAACTCGCCGAGTATTATTCACATTTCCGTCCATTGTCCGAACGAATAGTGTCGAGATGGACACAACAGGCCGAGACCCCGAGACCCCTGGACACAACTGATCTGTCGCGGCGAGGAGGACGAAGAGGAAGAAGGGAATGTGGAACGAGGTTATGATCTCAGCATAGCGGAGCAAGGTCGGCTACTTCGAGAATTCACCAGTGCTCTTTCCGTTCACTCGATGCAAGATGCAAGATGCGAGTCGTTCGCCCTCCAGAAGAGTTGAACTGAATAAGACTAAAACTGATCGCACGCCAGCAGACCGAACAAAAATCGACCGCCGGATCACGTCCGTTTTGACAAGAGAACCCAAATCACACTCGATCGCTCCACATTTATCACACGACAACTTCAGCAAACTTCAGCATAGAAACACGACATTGGACTATCACAGTGATCACTCGATTTTGTCTTCTCTCTCTTCCGTTCGTACTCGCTCATTTCCTCGAGGACAACATCGACGTTCCCGGCGGTGGTTTGCCGGTTTGGGCCAAACGAGTCGATTCGCCGCCGGCTCGAATGAAATGCTTCGCTTCGATTTGGCCTTCCCGCTTAGCCGTCGAATCGTGGCGTAGAGTTTCCGTACTTCGTTTCTCGATGCCGCTTCCTCTATTTCCGCCGCAAGATCATTCCAGTGGGCTTAACGGTCCAACTTCATACGTCGCCGCACTTCACGATTTAATTGGCGATAACGGTCAAAATCGACATGTTTGATCCGTTTTCGCTGTCCACAAGTTCCAAGTCTTCGTACGAGATCCATGGTTGGCTTCGTCTTCGGATATGCGGCACAAGGGTACGGCGCATTCGAGTAATGCTTCGGCGATGTTATTCTGTTCTTCATCCACGTCATCCGCTGGTTGGATGGCCGCGAAACGGTTGGCCATTAATTTGAAACTCGTCTTTCGCCGCTGGGTCTCGTAGGCGGCTCCAGTCGGGTCGCGTCGGCGCTTACAGCTTCACGTTGCATTCCATGTCCTTTCCTTTTCGCTGTCCTGACAAATTTTGGCTCTGGAACCCTGCGGATTTTCCGATGTACGCTGATGCCGCTAAATGTACGCTAAATTCAGAAACATTAGGCGAAAGAAACCGCCCTCGATCCTCTCGATCACCATCTTTACCTCCCAACAGCCACCACAGCGTCGAGCGCCAAGTCCACTCCGATGACGAACCTGGACACTCCGATGCTTGCCATCGCCCGAGTCGCGTCGCCAGATCTGATGCCGGTGTGAGAGCATCTTCTTGACTTGCCCACCGCCGCCCACTTGATCGAGGCAGCCGATTGATTCGAAAGCCGCCATCGAGTCCCGTTGACGAGAATTCTCCGACGTACAGGTCGCCACCATTCGGTTGTCGAACGGTGCAATCCTCGTCCGCTGATGCTGCCGTTATACGTTGAGGCCACACGGTTCTACGTCCAGTGTCGCCGCCGTTCCACTTGATCACCCGGTATTCATCCGCCGACGTCGTTCGTCGATAAGCCGAGAGACGAGAGACGAATAATGGACCCGACCGCTGTTGCCCACCTTGAACGGTTCGTGTCGATTCGTACGGTGTCCCCTCGATCTCCATTCGGACACGTCGATCGCTGGTGCTTTCCCATGCGGAGCTTCGATTCGTCGACGTTGGATCGTTGGACGAGGCTGCTTGGAGGGACTCCCCGATCGGCGTACGGACGTTCGGGCATCGTGATTGATGTCCATACCGATTCGTCCATCAGTCATCGACGCCAAAGTCCAAGTCGTTGAGCCGTCATAGTTGTTTCGGCCTCCTGGTGCTCACGGTTCCCTTTGTCCTGCACCGTTCGGAAGTCACTGCCGTGGTTGATAGGCCGTTTTCACGGTCGTCGTCTTTGCGCCCGAGCATTCTTGATCATCGCCGCCGAGCTGGTCTCCAATGCCAAGTCGGCTATGTCGAAGTCGAAGTCGAGGCCGGCGAGCAGTTGCTTCGATTCTTCTTCGAGTTCGATGTCGATCCAGAATATAGTTGTCGTTTTCTCGCGGTTGGTGAGCTGCCGTCGATTTTGGCTAATCCGGCCGGTCGTGCGTCGAGCTGAGGATCACGTTCGGCTCCTCGAAGTCGAACGTGACGGTGATGCATCTCCGACGTCCTTCGATCAGTCGCGGTTTGACGGTCGTCTTCGTCGTCCTCTCGGGGACTCGATGATCTTCTTGAACTCGATGGTGGCGGCCGATGGAACTTTGCTGTTGACCCCATTCAATTTTGACCACGCCGCGACTCCTCGATCATTCCTTTGTCCGATCCTGAGCGTCGTCTTGACCGCAAAGTTGACCTTGATCGATTCCTCCCCGCCGGTTTCGCCGACGATCCTTCCTCGCGACGCCACCGACCCACACGAACACCGACAGATGAACGGACGAACGAAGAAGGACGGACGGAAGTCGACAGATGACAGATGACACATAAGCAGTGACGATGAACATGGAAGAGAGCGCATAGTCTACAGTTACGGACTTACGGATACGCAGCGCATGTACACAGGACAAAAGGCTGCAACCATAAACACCTCGGCGACCACGTCGTAGCCGACCTATCTCGAGTACCACGTGGTCGCCAACAAGCACCAACACACTCGCCGGACTATCCGCGCGAGTCACGAGACGAAAGCACAGGCACGAACGATCACACCGACAAGTCAAAGAAATCACACTGATCGCTATCACTTCGGCTTCTTCTTCTCTTGTCCCGACCGGATTCGCGCTCTTCTTGATCGTCCGCACATGCCGCCGCCTGGGCCACTTTGACCGTCCCTCGCCTGGTCCGCGGCTGCGCCCACATCGAAGGCCACTGGTTCCGGCCTGGCATCGTCCCGGCCACCGTCCGTTCTTGACCACCGACCGACGTGCTGAAAAGAAAAGA